>KN890756.1:4579-14665 GCA_000934455.1 Apostichopus parvimensis
CCCCCCAATCTTGGTAAAACTGACGATAGTTGGAAAATTTGAGTGCGACAGTCGGAATTTCCGACTGTCGCACTCTAATTTTTCCGATTCTCGCACTCTAATTTTCATATATTCTTGTAATTTGTGAGTGACCTAACATTTTCGGTCAAAATTGACCTTTAATCAGTCATATTTACCACGTTTTCCGTGTCACATTGAAAATTGTATCTTGCGATTCTTATACTCCACCATACAAAACTTCGTATGATTCTGAATACTCTAAAAAAAAAATGCCTAATAGAACTACTGTACAACGTTTGTCAGCTTCAATTCGGCTAATTTATGTATTAATTTTGCTATTGGGTGGGTTGACCCTGTTCGCTAGCTTCAAGTAAGTTCAGGATTTACATTTAATAGTATACATTTGAAACGCTCAATGCTAATCTACGGAAGCTTAAAAGTGCCATCAACATAAGAAAAACTTTGCCCCATAAGGTGACATTTTCCAGTAAATTGTTTAGATAACAAGATAAAATCTTATCAAAAATCAGAAAAATGTTGGATTGCTCAGTTGCTTTAACTGAGCAATTGAACAATTTTCTGAAAAATGTTTAATTGACAACGTATCTTATCTCGTCAATTGGACATTTTGCTGCAAAATGTTCAATTGTTCACTTCATTCCAACTGAGCAATTGAATTTTTTTTTACAAAATGTTTAATTGACAACTTATCGTATCTCGTCAACTCAACATTTTTCTGCAAAATGTTTAATTGTTCACTTCATTCCAAAAGCTCAGTTGGAATGAAGTGAACAATTGAATTTTTTCATGTGAGTGATAAATTGCCCCCCCCCCCCCAAAGAAAATATGATTAAGCGCGCTAGGAAAAAGCACTGTATTTTTTGGTAATTCACTATGTCGTCGAATATAATTTGTGGAAAAAAGTGTTCCCCTTTGTTACATTAACATAGTTTTTGTAGTCAATAGTCTATGTAGCCTTCAAGCAGATAACTATACTCAGTTGCTTACTTGCTGAACCAGAGTGATTAATAAGTTTGTGAAGTGAGGGCCAGTGGTACAAATGTATCGAAAAAAAGTTCGGAACAAAAGTGCAGTCGCAAAAGATGGGGTGTCTGACTGACACTGACCGTATCGTTGACGAGTAGTGCTGGGGGGGGGGGTACAAGGTAGCAGTCGGTATTTTCTGGCTCCAAAACCCATCCAGTTGGAATTTCAGCCACTACACCCCCCCCCCCAATCATCAGGCCTTAGCTACGTCCCTGATGGTGTCATATCGACAAAGGGACACGCGGTTTAAACTAGTTGACGCCTCCATTGGTGTAGCAGATAACAGCTGTTTTAGAAAAAAAAATGTTTTATGTGTCTATAGTACCGGTGACCTTTGGTTGTTGTTTTGCCTGAAAATTTAAAACTATTTTCCAGGGGCATTTCGTGACGTAAATGGTATAAAGGAACCAGGGTCGGATACAAACATACAAGTCTGGCTCCTTTGATATTATTTATTTTATTACAGTATGTGTTTCTATATATAGGTCCCAGGTACCCAGCCAGCGTCATCAAACCTTTAAATAAAACCTTTAAAATCTTGAAAACTAATTGTAAAATGGATCCGATCCTTTGTTAATCACTTACGCCAGTGACGCGTGTAACTATGATTTTAATAGAAAAGTAAGCTTCCAGAAAGGATAAAAGGAGCTGGGATGGTGACAAGAACCCAATAAACGCCAGCTACACTTACAATTTCTTCGACAGAGATACAGTTGTGCCAAACACCCTACAAGTTATTTCATCGCTATGGCTCAAGAGATGCGAGGAAAAGATCTTTCCATGGTGATGGATTCACCTCCTGCGTATCAGGTAAGGAAATCACTCAAGCTTTTCTCTTATTTTCTTGTTGTTTTCAATTGCAAATAACTATTTCAACGCTCATTCAAAATTTGATTTCAATCGATCAAGCCAACTTACAGCCTGTTCTATAATTTTTTTGTCCACCACTCGGATGAACGTTAAATATAACGAGTAATGAATGTATAGTTTTTCGATTAAGAAACGTTTTCGTCGTCCAGACATCCGTGTCATAATCGACACTTCGGATTCAAATCTGGAATAGTTACAAGTTTACTCAATATTTTACATAAAACTTGACAAGTAAAGTTAATGAATTGCATTAATTAGGGATTTCCTTGTCAGGTCAGTTTGTCGAATCCTTCATTCCCGTCATAGAAATGCTATTAAACTCACGGCAACAAAAAGTCGGTATTTGCTATGCCGCTTGAATGATTAATATTTGTTATGACAAAGTGTTAGTACTTTGCTTATGCCTAAATGTATCTCATTGTTCTTGTCATTAGGGGATTTCCTTGTCGGGTCAGTTTGTCGAATCCTTCATTCCCGTCATGGAAATGCTATTAAACTCACGGCAACAGAAAGTCGGTATTTGCCATGCCGCTTGAATGATTAATATTTGTTATGACAAAGTGTTAGTACTTTTCTTATGCCTAAATGTATCTCATTGTGTTGTCATTAGTAGATCAGATTATATCATCTGATTGTGTCTTTTCAGGCGACTAGATTAAAGCAAATAATTGAGTAGTAATCTGAGAAACATCGTTAGTTAGTTGAGAGGCATGCGGTTCATCAGAGCTGCAGGTCCTAAACTGATAGCGATATTTTCCCCTTCATTTCGTTTTGTTCTGTTGATAATAAAAACACATTTTCTTATCAATAAATATATGTAGAAAGTGTATTTTACAATAGACCAAAAAGGTCTCAGAGTAATGTTACCCAAACTTAGGAAATAAACAGAACAATGGTATGGATTATACTGGATTATACTGCTATACCATAATTTTTCCCCGTTCTGGCGTCCTTACGAATTACAATTACAAAAATATATTAAACTCAGTTTCCAAATTTTCAAATATGTATGTACCTTCTATTTGCACAGTATTCGAATTGCATACTGTCATTTGGAAATTCGACTTCAAGTTAACAATGATCTTAGTTATGGTTGTCGTCATCATCAAGAAAGTGGCTATCCTTGTCAAAATAATAGCAGTCATCATCGAAATATTTGTCTCCATCATCACGAAAATGGTCATTTTCATCAAGATAGTTGTCATATTCGACAACATTTGCCCTTTTGGCGTTACATAAAGCTTGAGAAACGCCGCCAGCAGCTATGAGAAACTGTATTTTATTATGGAGATGTTATATTTTTAAACGTTTCTACATATTTGAAAATGGAGACTGGAGGAAGACTAATGATAGATATATCCACGGTTAACATGACCTGACTTACAACAACGGTTTCCTCATTTTAATAGCTCTAAATAAATGCACCTACACTGTTACACCGATCCAGTAGAGAAATAACGCTACGCTCCTGTCTAAAGCTAATGCGGAACAGGTACAAACATCGAATGTACTGAATCCATAACACTAGGCTGCTATTCATGTATAATATTGGGGAGCGGGGACGAATTACAGAAATGCATAGCCACCAGAAAGGCTGTCGGGAACAGTGACAAACGAGATCAAAAGAGTTATCTATTTTGCAGAGATGTTGTACTCGTAATTTAGCATAGAGACCTGCACTCGTGTGGATTTTTTACTCGTTCTCGGGGCATTTTCGGAATCTAGTCGAGAGTAGGTACTCGTATCTCAACCTGCCTGTACTTATATACTGATATCAAGGGGAATTTTACTCGTACTCTTACTCATGCTGTTGTACTCATACTTCTTGTCTGCTGTTCCCTTTCTCTTAATTATTTCCAACTTACATTTTAAGGCTGAGTTACTATAGAAAGTAAACTATCGATGGAGTAAAAGTCAAGAGAATTGAAATAGATTGCAGACATTTTTGGGGGAGTGGAGAGGACTGCTCAGACATATGGTTCAATGAAAATACCATTCTTAACCCTTTCTTCTTCTAGGTCAACATCTAAACGGTAATGGTATGGCAATTAGCAAGTGTCAAATGATGGTGCAAGTCATCAGCTATCTTATGGTGGGTTGCATACACCAGTTGAATAATTTCTATAATGGCGAGCTCTGAAAGTGACGAATTTATATTGAAAACGCCAGTGGAGAAATTAATCGTGGTGGTTATACTACGAAACGAAGTCAGCAGTTTTATATGTGCTTTTAAAATATGTTTCTTTGATTTCCTTCCCTGCATTTTGCCGAGTTGGAAACGGGAATCCTGATAGTACGTCATACATTATACAACTTTCTATGACTTGTGACTCACACTACAATATTGCAATACTCAAGAAATCGTAAGCAGAGCTTGTCAATAGTTCATACCTTCGTTAGTCACTTTGTCAAATACTAATTTATTTTTCATTTGAACTGTTAATTTGCTTTAATATTTCTTGTTCCGATAGGGTAAGGATAGGACCAAGCTGTATGTGGTGGCCATTTCAGTCATTGTTGTGACCATCCTGGTGGGATTCTTTGGTGTCTTTTTTATGTTGTTGTCAGCACCAGAACCAACGATTGTAAACAACTTATCAAACGAAGTCGAAGCGGAAGATCCGATCGTCATTACTCGGGTAAGTACACGCTGAAGCGATAATGGTTGTCATATAGTTGATGTTATTTTATAGTTTTACTGGGCACTGAATAAATATTTCCGGTTCATACCAGAAACAGTTTTGCCATCTGAAACTGTCTTCTAAATTGTAAGAGAGCACTATCCCACGCGAGCTTACACTTTGAACTGGTTAGACATTCGACGTGAAGTTTGAGTTATAAGCAATTCGGCTTATCCCATATGAACATGTGGCTGTTTAGCGTCGTAAGATAATTACCCTTCGAAACGCTGAAATGCTGAATGTCAAATGCTGAATTTTATTCTTTGTAGAGTGTATCCTTCGAGATGGGTGATGGCGTGCAACATCACGAAGACATGACGGCCGAGGGTGACGTTCTAACCATTAAGAGTCTCGGCGATGGTTTTGTGGCCATCTTTGACCATGGAAGGGTAAGCCCATTTATGAAGAGCAATTTTACCTTGGTCTTAAAATAACACGCCACCCGACGGGTTCGAATGGAGAGAATTGGCTTAGCCGTTAAACGTATTATTACAGAAGAGGCGAAACATGTGACAGCAGAACATGGTTAATTTCGTTATTTAATTATTTGCTAGCAAGGTCTCTAGGCTGGCGACTGTCCTTACCCCCCTCCCCTGAATTAAGAGACTAATTTGAGTTAATGTCATCGTATTTATATGATGTCCGTCCTTTTTGTTCTTGTACGGAGTGTCCTTAACCACCTTAATTTCCAACATTTTATTAACGATGTATTGCTGTTATACTTTTAAACCATCTCTCAGATTGGTTTCATGTTCTACCACTAGCCAAACTTCATATTTGTAAAGAGAATATGGGAGAGTGGGGTAGGGGTATAAAGGGGGGGGGGCGGGGTATTTCTTGTGTGTTGAATCGTGTACTTGCGATTATTCGTACAATATGCACATGCTCAAACCTCTCCTAAGCGAATGGTAATTGATTTTTTGTAAACCAGGAATATATAGTAAGAAAGTTTCATTTTTCTGTACGGCGATAAAAGGTCATCATATTATTTATTAAGCACGAATGGAAAAATGCATTTGATTGTATTTATGCGTCACATATGCTTCATACCTTAAATGACATTTTATGAATTATTTTACATTTCAGGAAATTGTGATGATTAAAAACCAGACTTCTTCGACCTGCTACTTCACACGCTTGCAGGAAATTCCTGACATGGGAATGGAAGATATGGACAACGTTCATCCCTTCTACTTCCGAGAAATACAACCCGGATCAGACCCGGTGAGTAAAACAACGTAGCAAAGCAGAAAGAAAAGAACAGAAACAAAACGTGATCAGAAATTCGAGACAAAATACGCTTACATCTTCAACCAATCGCATCAAAATGAAATAAAAATTTCCATTCGACCATGTGTGACGCGTATATCTAAGAATTTGTTTAAACAATGTACTTTGATTCTTTATGTATTTTTTTTATGATTAATTCACAACGACATTTAACGTGTTCTCTATGTCTCCTGTAGGTGCCAGTTGATGAAACCGTTGACGTCATCGTCTTTAGCCAATCAGATCCCATCCCTGCGGATTATATCAAGTTGACTAACAGCCCTGCTGTGTCAAGTCAGTGTTCCAACGGCGATTCGTATTGGTTGACACCACAAGAGAGCGAATTGGCGAGACGAGGAGCGATAACGATATCTATCAGAATTCGTAATGTTCATATTGAAATAACAATTGGGTGGTGAGTTTGAATGTGTTAGCGCACCTAAAACAACCACATATCTTTCGATTATATACAAATGTTGGTTAATATCTAGTTAATATGTAGTTATATCAGCATTTAAGATTGGTTAAGATTAATTAGTCACATTAGCTATTTTAAAGTAACATTATATTTCTTGTCACCTAACCAGCCAACATTTCTAAAACTTGAATTTCGACTCATATAAGATTAACACATATGGAATATAATACATTTACTTAAGGTTTCTGCTTTGATTTTCATATGAGGACATATGGGAACATGTACTCTGCTAAATGAAAGAGGTGTTGTTTTAAGTCTTTAAAACTATGATCTTAGGCTGTGAAATATAAAGAACAAAAGTCTCAAAGAAAATGGTAAAAAGAATCTTTTAGTTTTACCATCTCTAACGTACAATTTTCGATCGTGCACATCTTATATTCAGAAGAAGCACATTGTGTACTATACGTTCATCAACAATGGGTTCTGGTAGTTCTTGCGTTTTTGGATTTTCAGAAAATAATTGTTCGCTCAAGTTAATTTTAGATCATCAATCAATCACGAATATCACAAAAGACTCACAAATACTTGCACTCGTGTAAACTTTAACGTCAATTTTATGGTAAGTTACTAATTTTGATATGCATTAATTTTGAAAAGTTTGTCCCAATTTTGAAATTTGTACGATCTAATCAGTGATAATATTGAGCGGATTTAAGTCTAACATCAAATTGATAATAGTAAGAGGTGGTGGAGTCTACTTAAAATAATACATTCCCCCAAAAACATTTCCATTGATATTTGTTGTTATCCATGTCTTTCTTGAGTTTACATCCAAGCTAAAGGTTTATCTGTGCATATTGCGCACGATTCCATTCATCCTTTGTAGTAAAATATGCTAACAATTCCAATGTATACAAAAGCCACACTTTTTTCACACTTCACAATTCTAAATGTTGTGACAGTGAAGAAGCCCCCACCAGAGAATTCCATGCAGGTCCTGAGCCTGAGGAATGACCACGGCTCTGAGATTGGCGAACAAAAGTCATTTCAGAGTAATTCCTCCTTGTAACATATTTGTGCTTGGAAATCACTACGAGAGAACAATAAATATCCCTTGGGTCCTCAAGAGAGGCTTGCACCTTGTCGGCTCTTGCACTCATGGTCAATGGCAGTATACCTCACCTCTGTCAGAATGTAGCGTTCTCATCTTCAGATGTTGTCACTCGGGTCAATATCCTATCTTTGATTGCCCCACCCCTGTCTATTACACCTGCAGGTAACACCCCTCTCCCATACACACAACCACCTCTGGTTGATTTACAAGGACAGAACAAGATCCCATACAGAGGCCACTGACGTAGAAAAGGCTCCCGATCTGTGTTGCATACGTAGTTTCTTCCGGCTGAGAGTCTGTATGTGTTCAGTTAGTGGTAGCCTATTCAAGGCAAGTGTCGGTTTCGCAGGCAAAAGAAGGATAAATAAGCAACAACAATAATAATTAAAAAAGAACCAAAAAGAAGATATAAAACGACAAAACCACTCAGAAATTTGAGTCTTTAAATTTCTTCTGCATTGAATATAACTTCAGCTGCTGACGTTTTGGAAATTCGTTTATGACTATGTTAAATTATTATAAATTTTCTTGATAATCAACTTTGATGTAATTTTCATCAAGGTGAAAAATTCCAAGAATATCAAATTCAGAAGTAGTCAAAGTTTTAGGTCCTGCTGTTCTCGTATCCCAGCAAACTTCTCAACAACTTGTTTAATTCATATTTTGCCCATTAATGAAACACACGAATGCTGAACCAACGTGTTCATGTATTTAGGGAAGTGTAGAATGGACGTCATATTCACCGCTTATCTATAATAACGTACAAAGGTTCCGTCTCAATGGGACATATGCATTTGTTATATACTGGTCACCAATGTCGGTCACGATTGGAGTTAAAACAAAATCATTTGCCTTGTGCATGTTTCTGACCTTTCAAGTAATCCTCCGGACACTTGATAAGTCTTCAATTAGACAATAATAAGTAACTTTGTGAGGAAAAATGTCTTTTGTATGAATGTTGAAGTTTAATTATGAGTTACCTTCAACCCCTTCACCTACTCCCCCCTTGACATACCCATTCACCCAGGCAATAACAGGGTAAAAGTATAAACCACCCAATATCCTGCTCTTAGTATAACACGCACAAAGCAGGTTTTTTCTTGTTGATTTCCATAACCTCCCACTCCAAGAACTGAAAATGGAAACCTGCAGTAGGACTTATAATGTTTGGTTCTTTGAGCGTTACACCAGCCTGCATGCCTTTACCGAGGAGGGACTCATCGTACAAGCTCAAAGACCTGTCTGAAAAGTTGAAAACCTATTGGGTCCTTTGGGTTATATTCGTTTTGCACTCTCATAATCACTAGTCGCGTCGTGGTAGTTTTGTATTTCGGATAGAGTTAACGCAGCCATGTCATACCACTCAATATCCTACCTAAGAATAACACAGTAAAACTTTGATTTGGTGTTTGATTTCTGGAGAGATTATTTCAGCCAAATTAAGCAATAATATCCTTCTCGTATAAGGATTTAAGAAGGAAACCTGCAATAAGATTAATGTTTGAACCAGGATTTATGCTTTTGTTAAAGTAGCCAATTGAAAGCACTCAATATCTTACTCTACAAGAATAACACATAAAGCCGGATATATGTCTGATTGTAGTAAGAGTTAAAGCAGCCACGTCAACCAAGAATATCAAATTCCAGTTATAAATATGTTACTTCTGCAAATATGTGGAAAGGACACACTTTTAAGAGCTTTGACTTCCTTCAAACACAAACTGGACACTTCTTTTTTCATTCGTATAGCCCATCGAAGTATACTTTATTCTATTAATATTTGATTTTAGCTGAGGTCATGTTTTTCTGAAGAGCATCTATCTTCCAAAAATCCTAGCAGCAGCAACAGCAAACATGTCTCAAAACTCCTTAAATTGTTCTATAGTTTGCGAATTATGACTGATATCCAGTAGGAAAATGCCTTCAGAAATAATTAAGGAGATGTTTTGCCATCTTAAGTGTATTGGTATTCTGACTGGTATTCTTTTCGTTGTTGTGTTAACGAACCCTATTCTACCCAACGTACCGTTGCTGGCCTAGACAACATAAAAGTGGTCGTGACGAAAGTCGAACGTTACTTTAATTAAGACCTAGCTATGCTGAAACTGGTGGAAGAGACTACAATAATTGAGATCAACAGCCGATCCAGACACAAGCTCGTGAACTCACTGCCAAACTAAGAACGTTTTACACAATTATTTCGCATTGAGATTGGTCATAGTAAACAATCTAACTAGACGAACTATTAGGTTTCATAAACGCTGCCTGGTCACAACGAAACTACATCCAACTTAAAATAAATACGACGGAAAACGTCCCATAGAACCGCTGTACTTAAAAGTACACCTTTCTGCACGCAAAATAATGCTTCCGAGCGGCACGTTGAAGCCCATAAGCTCATTTCCAATTGCCAATAGCCTCCTATTCTAATGAGGCGTAACGCACATGTTATATGATAAGCTGGTCTGTGGGAGATACGGTAGCTTATAAAACAATGTTTCCACAATTTGGCGTCTGGTGACTCAAACTGACCTCAATAACATCTTGTACTGAACGGGCACCAACTACATACTAAATATGAGATTCGTCCAACCTTCCCTTCTTGAGTTATCGTGTTAACAAGGTTTTCACAATTTGACCTATAGTGACCCCAAAGAGACTTGGACCTCCAACACAAACAATAGTGA
>KN890757.1:6845-38676 GCA_000934455.1 Apostichopus parvimensis
ACCCTCCTCCCCACCCAAAAAAGGAAAAGAAGAAGAAGAATTAATGAGGATAAATCTGATGTCGCAACTGCTATAATTGCGTAAGGTTACCACCAAAACGTTGAAATTATGGGTGATATAGCAATGTTTCTTGTCCTCGTGCGTAATACAGACTAGTTACTCCATGCAACTTTCTAAGCTCCAATATCGTCCGTCATTCAGAAATTACTAACACGTTTGTTATTTGCTTACCGTGTCTGCTTTGCAATACTGTACACTGTGGTCGACTTTTGCGCACATGTGATTGTATCGAAGTCGCAGCTTAGACAGTAAGAAGATAACCTAGGTCTGTGCCGGTTGCATGGACAGAGGAATCTCAGAAGGGACTTTTCGAGTCAAATGTTGGAATTTTAGATGCGTTATCCTTTAATTCAACAGAAAGGTAAGTAACTAGACACTAGTAAACGATTGCGGCCATAAGGTCTGCATTGAATTATTCATGAAAATAGCAGTTGAGCGAAGTCACCACACTGCCTTTAAATTAAAGTTTACTGTTCGTATCCCACAGCTGTTTCCTTTGTGTAGCGCATAAATGTGGTCGCCTATCACATGTAAAGTTAACGTTAGGACAGGGTTCCGCGAATACGCACTCATTTGATCGTATTGTATGTTGTAACCTTTATCCATTTGACAGTCTCGTGAATACGATGGCAAAAAGTCACAGAAGGACTGACTCCGTTTGAACTAGATTTGGTTTGGGAATATTCTAAGAAAGGTTTCCAGACATGATCGAACTGAAATGAGCACAGGTCAGTTAAAGCTAGGCCTAGTAACAACTATAATGTAATCCTTACCATAGCTGGGCCCTAGGCCTAGCCCTACTTGGTACTACTACTAGCCTAGTAGTAGTACTACTAGGGGCCTATGTTAGTCCAAACGACAATGTTCATTAGTAGGCCAGTCCAATTAGGCCCACAGGCCATTATGTGCTAAATCTGGTAAACTTGAGACTGAGATGAGGCAGTTTTTCTTTCTCATCAAAGAACTAGACCCTTTTGTTTTAGTTTTAATGAAAGGCCTATTAAAATCCTGCAATGTGTCACTGACATTTAATTGATACTGAAAGTAGGGTTTAGGTCTAGGCCCCAGCCCTAATCCATATTGTATTATTATTTGGGTTGGAGTAGGGGGGGGGGGGTTGGGTGGTAGAAACCTAACTGGATTCTTAGATTCGTTTCAAAAATGATAAATGTCTGAATGAAGGAATTGGGTGTATTAATTGCACTTTGATAAATTTATGATCATTTTGAGTACTAGGCTAATGTCTATTGTCGTAACTCATTAACCAGATGCAAAAAGCTGCTAGATTTCCCCTTGCTAACGTTTATTCATGACAGGTAAGATTGGTTTTGGGTCCAGAATAGAATGCAAGATATTTCATGGAAGAGTTGGTTTGAGTTTTAGGGGCATTCTTTTTTTCAATTTTTCAGTACCAGTTCTATCAGTTTCCTCTGGTTACTTAATCTCATAAAGATTGGGTCTCTCTCACGCCACCTCTCTCACTGATTGGCTACTTTGAAATATAGGCCAAAGGCAACTTCCATTATTGATATAATAAAGATCATGTTGTCACTAACCTTGCAGGTCAAATGTTACCAATGTTTGCTGAAAAGGTACCATAGTTCTGTGATATAACCTTTACTGTAACTTAGTGTTGTTGGTTGAAAGGTTTACTTTTGCTGCCTATTGTATTTGTGACAGCATTTGAAATTATTGTGCCAAGTTTTTGGACATTGCTACCATTTTACCAGATCTGCCAGTACAGTAAAACTGCAATGTGCATTGAGTTTGACATTATACAGTTATAACCAAGTCATGTGATATAAACACATGATTTGATAGTTACATGATAACAGACAGTGTTGGGTAATGTAGCATATGCAAATTAGGCCATGGCCCTATGGCCCTGCAAATGTTGGGCCCCTCAATGTTGGGTAAATTTTTTGCAAATTAACATGACGCTTAATGTATTGAGCAGATACTGTAGATTCACCCCTTGTTGATGATGACTTTACAAAAGGGAAATCCCAGAAAAATGATAACTTGATGGATATTTTGTTTGGGCAAGGTTTCTAAGGACTAAACAGAATTGTCTATTTATGTACAGTGTCTTTCCTGTAATGACAGAGCATGCTACCACCATATTGTGATTTGTGACATATCATCCAAAATGCAGCTCAGAAGATATATAGCTAGCAATATTGTTAGCACACATATTTCATTATGATGGGGGAGGGGTGGGGGGGGGGCTACAATTCATTCTATTGTGCTCAATCATGATACAGTAGATATGTTACCATAGAGGTCTATTTTACAACGATACGTTTGTAGCCACGTTGGTTTGAGTGATGGAATTGAAAGTGGTGCTGACTCACAGGAGTCTCTTTTTGGAGGGAAAATAACATGTAACAAAGTTTATTACACTTCATTAATGATGTGATGAACAACTTCCACTTTCCACCAGGCTCAGCCCCTATTGTAAATAGTGAACTATTATGTATCAACACAGTGCACAACATTTCTTCACATCTACATAGTAAGGTGAAATTATCATTACCAGCTGTAGAATTTTTTTTTTTGGGGGGGGGGGAGAGCATGCCAAACCCCTCCCAGCTCCCAAATGACATTTGCCATGTGACAAAAACAATTGGTTAGGAAGATACACAATTCTTTGAATGCAACAAGCTATATAGTAATTCACTATACAAATAATGAATGGTTATGAGTGCAATAGTGCAAATATTTCATGAGTTGAAAGATGGAATGTTCCATTCAACGAGGCGCAGCCGAGTTGAATGGAACAAATTACATCTTTCAACGAATGAAATATTTGCACTATTGCACGAATGAAAACCATTCATTATTTGTTTTATACAACACCTTCAAATTTGGATATATTTGGATGTAAAATGCACTCATGCAACAGATTGTTCTCTTACCATTGAAAAAAGTGCTATGATCCAAAAAGTATATTGCACGGTTCTATTTCATAGCGTGCAATAGAGCGGATATTGCATGCAATCGACGAGCAATTGACCAATCAAATGGCCGGAATATAATTAGGTGTTGTATAATTGCTTCTAACCTTCAAAATTCTGCTGATTTGAGCTGATGTGCACCTGGAATTGACTTTGTGCTAGGCACTTGTGCTGGCTCCTCTTGCATCACATGCATCCTGTGCCCCCCAAATGTTGCTTTAATTATTGCTATGTCCACCTTCTCCCCCACCCCCTCCCCATTTCCAAATGCCTGCCATGCAACAGATTACCAGAACAGTTCATGAAATTAGTGAACAACCTATACAATTCTATATATGCAAAGTATGGAAGGCTACTAGGATAGGCCATGTGCTGCTAAATACGTATCAATTTAATGCCACTAAATCAACGTTATCCTTTCCTATTTAGAAAGAGGAAAACTGTGGAGAAGGTTGAGACAATGTTAGAATGATTCAAAGCATTGTTCAGGTTACAGAAGTGTATGAATTTAGAAGATTCTGAAAGGTAAGATAAATAAGAAGCTGTTTACATTGCAAATAGATTATACATACTTAATAGATATTGTTCTCATGTAAGTACACAATGCTATTGAAAAAAAAAATGAATTTGAAGATCTGATTGTTTGTAAATGTGAACTTTGTATGATTGATGGATCAAACATTGTGTACATTTCTGGGTGATTAAGCAAAGAGACTCGATGAGAGTCTGTAAAGGTGAATTTGTGAGAAAAGAAGCCCGCATATATTCCCAACTTCAGATGGCAAAATCATTTCCAATGTGTTTTTAATGTACAGAACATAAATCTTGCAATAAATGTTACATATGTTGCAATGATGTATTACATGATATGAATTTCAATATATGCTTAAGCTGAATTTTCAATTTTGAGTTGGGTTGTAACATTTTTATTTTTTACCTATAGTAGTCATGTAATACTCACACATAGTGAAGGCTCTGAATTTTTGTCTTATATACTGAATTGTATTACTGTATGGTTCCTGTCAGGGTTTGCAGGTTTCTTCCGGAGTGGAATAAAACGGGGAAAAAAAACCATGGTTTTTCCACTTGGAAGAAACTCATTTTTGGGGGAAAAACTATTGATAAAGTTTCATAGCAACCTGCAATGATTTCTAACTATGTAATAAATGGACAAGAAGCACTAGTGTCATCTAGGTAGTCTATATCTAGGTTTGGAGCACATGACCTGCTTCCAGCATACACTGTACACAATATAGTACTAGGCTACTAGCTACAAGCCATGGAATGGATCATGGACAAGGACAAGTCCTTCTGCTCTGCAGTCCTCAACTTCCAGGCCAAATCTGCTCCGTTCCCCAAATCACTTCCTGTGTAAAAGAGCTGCCATATAAACATCTTTGGACTTGCATAGCAAAAGGACCTTGAAGCATTGAATTGTCTCTGGCTTATAGGACAGAAGAAGCACTTCTAACAGCTAAGAAAAGTGTTCTTCCGTTTGGGAGATTTAGTAGTTTAAAAGTCGTGTCTGATAGCTGTCATTTGACAGCTATCCTTGATGGGGACCTTGATGGGGACTTAAGTGTCCCTCCTGATCCTTTTTTCTACTAAACTAAACTATTTTGTAAATCTGTGAAAACCAAAGTTTCCGCTACTAGGATCGGAAACCCATCACTTCCTCTCTGTTTATCTCTTCGTATTTCCAAGGTAGAATGTTAACTGTGTTGAACCTGTTACCAATGCCATTATTAGGTCATATTAAGAGTGTCAATATTTTAGATTAAACATTTGTAAACCCCATCTTCATTATAGAAATATTGTAATTTAAAGAAAGAAAAGCATAAATAATTGAAGCACATGTGGCTCAATGATGTCATATTTATACTTGATCAAGTCTTCAGCCTTTTGTGTGAAGAAACATTAAATCTATGAATGATATCTCCCAAAATGGATTAACATTTTTCTAATAGCTGTTTGGATTGATATTATTCATGACAGTTTCTCTCCATCACATAAGCCCATTAATGATGGTTGGGTTTTTGTTTCTGTTAAACTTACAGTACTTGTGTTAGTATACATGTATATGTTCTTACCAAAGATAGAATTGTTGTTTTGAACAATCTTCCAAAGAATTGATAATAATTATTTCTTATTAATAATTATTATACCCTAAATGTAAAACTATTTACAGCAGTGTAGGATAGGGTGATGATGTTGGTATTGAAGTCTGTATAATATTATACCCCAGTGGTACCTGGTTCAATATGTTTTTTTGCCCTCTGTGATTTTCAACCAATCGCTGCAATGCGTTTCAACTGTGTCAGGGAAAGGGCAAGAAATATGAACTTGAGGGTTTTGTTAGTAAAATGCACCCAGTGGACTAACTCATGTTACCCTCTGTAAGTTAGCCAACCTGATCTGGAGTTCTTTTTTAAAGATTACAAGAGGTAGCTTGAAAACTTTTGCCTGTTAGAGAATAGAGACAGTTTTTTCCATATCCTTTTGAAGTGTGATGGCAGTCATACTGTAGGTAGGTGCTTATACTTTGTAGTCTCTAAGGCCAATTCCTTGGAAAGTTATTAGAGGTTTTTTTAAGCATTTTAGAGTAAAAGGATATTACCAGTACAGGTATCTGCTTTAGTTTGTGTTTCTTTCTGTTAGTCATTCTGAATTAGAGCAAAAATTGTTTGTCATAACTTATACATACATGATGTGTAGAATGTGGTGATCATTACAGGCAAAAACATAAATTTTTCCTCTGGGTGAAAATGTTTGAATATTCATAAATATCTAGTTCAGTCTGAGATCACAAGCTGAAGCACACAATACAATACGATACAATACGATACGATACAATACGATACAATATGATACAATACGATATAATACGATACAATACGATACAATACGATACAAAGCAATACAAAACAATACTGATTTTCATTTCAAGTAATGAACAGGAAGTTGCTAAATTTTGAGAAATTTGTTATTTGCTGTTTACATAGTTAATACTAATCAATATGAAAACAATGTGGGGAAGAAAAATCTGTGGTAGGAAATGGACTTGTTAATTATTGTGTTTCATTTCGTGGGAATGTTTACTGTATATATAAACAGAAATTAGAATGGGCTTCATAGCCGGTTCAAATGCACTTTGAAGTAATATTTTTGTATTGTAAAATTGATAGGAAATGATGATTTAACGGTAAGCACTCGCTTTGATTATGTGATGGTTTTTGTACTTTTCAGCAAGAACTTTAGAGGTGAAAGTCTGTCCTGATACTTCCAATTCTTCCATATCCTGTACCTCTTTCAAAATGCCTGAAAATATGGCAGATATTTCCTTGTTTGGTTTCCCGAAAGAAAATCTACAGTATGGAGTCACTTTTGCCGACTGCAAAATTGTGAGGGGGACCGAGGATTGCAAAGTCAGCAATAACTATAACGCTCATCGCAAAGTTGGTAATTACTACTATGGGTAGGTTCGTCCAACACGGCAACATAGTGAAACGCTGTACTCAAAGCCGAAGACTTCGTTGGTACAAAGCCTTTGAGGCTTTGACTAGCAATGGCAGACTGTCATTTCTCAAAAAGGTTGCTAATATTACTAAATCATAGGGTCTGCACTGTTTGTCAATGTTATAAGAAAACATTTAACAGTGGAATAAAATTATCAAAGGAATATTAAAATTGAACCCCAGTGACAAATCTTACGCGGTTCAGGTAGGACCCTTGCAATGTCATCTGTGAATTAATCAGATCACACATCTGGAGTCTATACATGCTAGCTTGGTTCTTTAATACTGCCCTAATTACCTTTTCCGTAAACATTTAATACTGTAGTTTTGAATTGTCTAGGCTGAGTTCTTGCTATAATTGTTCTCTAAAAGCGACCAGGTGGCCTAGTCCACGAGTCCCTGACAGTGTTCAATGCTGTGCTGAATAGTGCCTTTCATAGAGAACTTTTTTTTATTGAAGAACTTGCTGGTCCAGTAATTCAGTTAATGATATTATGCATACTGTAGTCCTGATATCACCAAGAGGCTGAAATTTGAGAATTATTTCTGCAGGCCAGTTGGTCATGCAGTCCTATTGGAATGCTGGAGGTAAACCAGGGCAATAGTTACAAGGTGTATGTTCCTCTGCTTCCAGATGTTGTACTGTTTGGGTGTATTATCTCTAGGGCTGTTAAAATAAACAATTCCATGGTTAAGCTATTAGGAGGCAGATATTATGTCTTGATCTACATTATTTCAGATGAAAGGGAGACACAATTGTATAGGTATATATCATCACATTAAATGGCCTGTGATGCTAAAGACTCTATGTCACATAGACTTTAAAGGCATTGAAGACTTGCCCCAAACCATGTGCCGTCCTGTGAAAAAGTTAACTTTCCGTTGCTTGCAAGTGAAGTTTTTCTCTTGTCGCTACAAAATGCAGACAGTAATGAAACGTGATACCTTGTTATCTTTAGCTGGACCTGAGATGTCCATCGCTGTATCGTTTGTACACTGTGCTGTGGGTATTGACCGCAGCTGTATGTACTGACTGTACACTAGTGTCTAATGACGGGCGGTAGCAAGCTGTGTGTGTATTTTCTGGGATCGATGGTGGTGTCCAACACTTCTGTTACACCTCATTCGAAACGAGGTCATATTACCGGCATTAGACGTTTCTTTTTGCGCGAGTCTTCACACCCTTTTAAGTACTGTACATTGTGTCTTTGTGTCATCAAAGTACTGTGTGTTGTCCTGTAAGTGATCACAAAATCAATACAGGCACACAGGAATGGTATACCTGTTCCTCTTCTACACCCTCGTAGCCTCTCCTCTGCCTCTCATAGTCCCTTCTCTGTTCCTCCTTTCTATCCCTCTTTCTTATCCCTCCTTCCTAGCCCCATCGCCCCTGTCCCACCCCTCCCTCCCTGACCAACTTCCACCAATGACACTCTTACATAACCTTGTCCTTATGTGTACTGACACACCAAAGAAAGTCTTTTGAAGAGAAATTTCTGTTTTTAAAACTTAAAAAATTAAGTGGAATAAAAACAACTAGTACTGTCAAATACAGTGCATAAATTTACTGGACAAGATGGATTTAAGCCAAAGTGTCCTTCTACAGAGCTACCGCCCCTCCTCCCTTCTCCCTATTGTTCATGAATTTGGAGGGATCCCACATTATTCCACTCCACACTTTGGTGGGAACCAACATTACTCCTACTCCACAATTTGGAGGGATCCCACATTATTCCACTCCACACTTTGGTGGGCACCAACATTACTCCTACTGCACAATTTGGAGGGATCCCAAATTATTCCACTACACACTTTGGTGGGACCAACATTACTCCTACTCCACAATTTGGAGGGAACCCACATTATTCCACTCCACACTTTGGTGGGAACCCATATTACTTCTACTCCACAATTTGGAGGGAACCCACATTATTCCCTTCACAATTTGGAGGGATTCCACCATATTCCCACTCCACAATTTGGAGGGAACCCACATTATTCCACTCCACAATTTGGTGGGAACCCGCATTATTCCCACTACACCCTCCAAGAGTGTCCATCTCCTAAAAACATGATGACCCTCCATTAATGTACAAATGTTGTATCAGAATTATGTAAGTTTGATGTCAGAGAAATGAATCCATCATGGAAAAGCAAAGTGCTTTCTCAAGCAGGAAGCACTCTATGTATGTAGAAGAACTCCATGGTATACAGTACTGGTTAGAACAACTCCCTGGTCCAAGGTAATCAATTTGTTACAACAAGCAGTGTGTTAGATCTGTGTTTTAGTACTTGTGAGTTTTACCATGCGTTATTGCACTTACAACACTTTAGGAAAGAATATTTGATAGGGAAGAGGAATCCTCTTGATATGTAAAAGTGGTCTAGATGCATAATAAGAAAGCTTTAATTATTCTATGCTTGTTGTTCAGCTCAAGTGGCCTTGAAGTGTTATTTCTGTTCTTGACTTGTTAATTACTGTAATGTCATCTCTTGCTATCCAGACTTCTAGTATCAATAATTTGGGTGAGTTGCTTTGTGTGTGGCTTGGTTGACTGTTTCATTGCAATTATTTGGTTTGAGTTATAGTATATAGTAGCATAACCAAATGTGATGAAGGCAGAATAGAATCAGCCTAAGTTTCAACATTTCCTCTTTTGTGGAAAAGAATGTTCCTCTCAGTAAATTCAGGTTATTAAACTGTTGACACAATATAATTTATAATTGCCCCCCCCCCTTTCTCTCCCTCACCAATTTCCTCCCCCCTCACCCAAACACGTATCTAATTACTTGTGCCATCATTGGTAAGGACCTTCCTGTCACACTGGTAATGCATTGGCACTTTCAAGCAGGTATTATGAAAATCTGATTAGTACAATATTAATTCATTAATCATATCTAATATCAACCATCAAAGTAAATGGTTCTGTATATATGGGAATATTCAGTCGTTATTGAAATTTGCACATAATTTGTAACATTCTGGCATGGATACAAGATGGCGGGGTCAATATGCAAGATCTACTGTATACAAAAGACATACCTGCTATAATGGTGCCTGTACAGTTCACAGTGTCATATTTTTCATATATTTCATATATTAGTCATCTTTTGAATCAAGTTTGACCTCAGTTGCAATGACATGTTCATGTATATTGAAAAGATCCTTACAAGGAGGTGGCATACTTTTGTTTTCATTTATATCAACCTTGCATCATGGGTATCCTTTTCGATACTAATAGAGGTATTGTCTCTTTAAAAGAGAGGGAGGGGCCAATGTCTTGGCAAACGTTGATCCAGTTGGAAATGGTGCAACAGGTGTGAACAACTGAGCACTTTCTTGTAGAGATCAAACCCACTGTTTTGTAACACATTTTGAAAATGATGTGGAATTTAGAAATCTATTGAGAGTTGTATAAAAGCATGTTTCCTTACTTGTTTTTACTATAGAGGGAAGCCTACATGAAGTACCTCATCATCAAGTTTCTGTAAAATCCTTAGAATGTGTGTATTGCTCATTTCTCATGATTCAGTGTTTGGTGACTAAATTCTACAGATCACCTTGACAACATGTGGACCATGATTCAATGTAAGGCAACTCTAATGAGTTTTCTTGACTAGACTTACGATAGCGGAGGAAAGGAAAAGAAAGCTACCATTGGTACAGTAGTTAAAGACGTACGTGTAATTATTTCCAACCAAATACAAAAATGTTTCTCTCATGTTGTTGTGCCCTCGTCCCACTTCAAGATTTCAAGATGATGTCATTGTGTCTTTTCACTCACAAATTTACTTTTGATATTTTAATGTACAGTACGAGCACTGAACATAAAAATCAATATTCTATACATTAGTATAAAGCACTGCAGCCTGTCTGTAAGATAGCATATTATATCGCACTGTCACAGTGACTGCTGTTGATTCTGCCTTGATATTACAGTACTGTATACATACATATGGTTTACTTAGCCACTGTCAGGTATTTGAACAGTGACATTACAGCAGTTTGCATAAAACTCTAGATATTTAATATATTTGAAGCTGTGTTTGTGTTATGAACTTATGATGTACACTTTTGGTATTAAACACTGGCCCAGTTCCTTCCATCAAGTTAAACATGCAGTAATCACCACACACCTAATGTAAACTCACGTCACAGCCATTTGGCTGAACTTTCACATTGAAAGGGCATGAACTCTGGTTTTAGAATGCAGTATAGTACACAAAATTATTATATCTCACAAATATTTCTCCCTTTTTTCCCTCCCTTTTTGGCTCCATTTTGTGTAATTCCTTAAAATTTATGCCCAATTTTAATGGGGGTTCCTTTTGTGAGCTTAGTTGGTTAAAAGTAATAGATTAAGTTTGCAGAACTTTACAGGACTACTGTATATTGTACACTGTTTAGTACAGTAGCTTGCCCTCTTTAGTAGTTGAGTATTGTGCTACTAGATGGTATAAAAAAAAATTAATAGGTGAACAACTTGAAAAGAAAGTAATGCTTTTAATGGAAGTATTGTAAATTTAACAGGTATTTTTGTAACTGTATGATATAGTTGATTTTACAATAATTCAGCTTTTTTTACCAAAAAGAAAAATGCAGGTACGTTTTTACTCCGAGTGCAGTCTTTTGAACTTTTCTTCCGAGGTGTCGATGTGAATTTATACATGGCTCTATAATTGACTGTACTTTACTACACTGTATGATCCCTGGGAGTAATAAACAACACTTGCTGGTCAGGTGACTCTACAGTATGTATGTATTTATAGTAAAGGACACAAATATTGCTCCACCAGTCTTGGAGGATCAAACCCCTGATAAGGCAGAGGTTGAGTCCTTGCAAAATAGCACTGGATGAAGATGAAGTTGTCTTTCGTCGTTATT
Organism: Apostichopus parvimensis; assembly: GCA_000934455.1. Lineage (NCBI taxonomy): Eukaryota > Metazoa > Echinodermata > Holothuroidea > Aspidochirotida > Stichopodidae > Apostichopus > Apostichopus parvimensis. Next base: position 18,263 of record KN890757.1, read on the forward strand.
GTAACACTTCAAAGGTTATCTTCAAAGTCTACTTAATTAAAGGTATACATGTAGCAAATTCCTAAAGCAACCTTTGGAATTGGTTGTGATTTGCTGTTTGATATTGAAAATTTGAAATCCAGTGTAACAATGAACTGTATAGCCCATTAGCTAGGCAATGCTCTTTCACTATATATAACAGAGGGAAATTTGAAAATGTTGGCATATTTTTGCCTTTTTCACATATATATATTGAAAAGTTAAGAATATTTTTGCTCTGTCACATTTGAAAAGGTTTGGCATATATTTGCTTTCCACATTTTCTCGATAGTAACGTTAAAGAGAGTCTAAGCGAAAGAAATATCGTGAACAGAATGGACTCCTTTATTATTCGCCTTAAAATCGTTCACTTGTAAAAATCTGTATCTTAAAGGTTGATTGATTGCAAGTTGTAGTTTGAGATATGATCAGTATAGAAATGGAGGAATTTCTGATCAAATCCAAAAAAATAGGTCTAAAGAGCCAGATATCTGTTGGTAAAGCTGCAGTTTGTAGGTTGGATGTGTTACCAAAGTTCTGATGGAGCCATACATGATAGGGTATCATACTGTAGGTCAATCAAATACACTGTTTTGTCAGAATCACTCTCTTAGGTCAGCAGGGATGTGCCCACGCTGGGCGGCACTGGGCGGCCCAGCCCAGCACTAAAAATTACCGCCCAGCACTGTCTTCAAAATCGTGAATCCCGTCCAGCACTATTTTCATCTAAAATCCCGACATTTCTAACAATATATTCAACATAAATTGGGCCTAGCCTATGCCAAAATCATACAGACTAATAATGCATCAGTTACGCATGCGAGAAACATTACTTACGGCTGTAAATGGGTCCCTTGTAAAATCTCTTTGAAACAAACTAATAACTTTTACCAGGTACAGTAGGCTACATAATATATTTCACTAAAAGAAATTTAAAATATGTAAATATGTTTGCAAAACTAGTACTTGTGTATGTTCTTAAATAGCTACACAAGTGCCAGCATTTGCCATCTGAGCACCTTCAAAAATCGAAGACCCCTCCCCCAGGATGGCGATCAGTATAACCGGAAATCCTTGGTACATCCCTGGACAGTATTGCTTTATTTTGTCAGAATCACATTCTTAGATCAGAATCGTTCTTTTTCTCCTGAGTCACTTTCTAGGTCAGAGTTATCCTTTTTCGGTCAGAGTCACTTTCTTTTGCATGTGAACAGGAATTATAAACTTTTTGGACATTTTTGTGTTGGAAAATGTGAGTTAACTCTGGCTGGTAGAACTTTGTATACATACGTACACAGAGCAGGGAGTTCACAGAGCTATGTATGTATACTATCCTGTTGTTATGTCCTGGCATTGTTATTTGTTATGTCTCATGACCAGGTGTTATTGTCTGTGTACAGTTGAGCCTCATGAGATGCTACTGGACAGAATGAATGTATTTGGACTGTATCTACATATTGACTGAACACAATCACCATTGTGTTTATTCAGTGTAGTTCAAACCAGTTGACCAGTCTGCACACAGAACAGTACCCTGTATTACAATGCACTGTCCAATAGACAGGGTAATGTTAAGTCTGTTGCAGCATGCAATATCCACCAGGGGTTGTCGATTCTCCTTCAAGAATCGCACTATAAAGAAGAGTTCTGACAACGCAACAGCTCTCTATTTATTACTCTTCCTAAGTTCCTAGAAGTTCCTACCTTATAGCTTACCTGTCTCCTAATGACACTCTTTCTCTCACGATACCATGTTTACAGTGAACTGGTTAAACCTTTTTAACACTATGCACCCTTACATAGCGACCAACACCTATAGCTGGCCAATGACCAGCCTCATCCGTCTACCAACAAAAGTGTCTTGAAGTTTATTCTCTAAGTGGACTGAAAATAATAATTAATGAGATGGCATATTCCATTATTCACACCAGAACGGAAGTACCTACAGTTAACTTGTTACCTATAATTTCTACATGTATATAACATGTACTGGGGATGAGATGGCATATTTCATCATTCATATTTACTTGCTAAAATCAAATTCCCTTCAGTTAACAACGCAAAGGCAAGTGAGCCTACTGGCAGCAAAATGCCAGTACCTTTTTATTCTGCTGGCAAATAGCAAAATCCACTGGCATTTAGCCAGAAAATAGCCTGAATTTTGAGAACTGACTTTAAATACTGTAATTTACTGCCCATTCCATTGTTCCATATATGGCACTGAACTGACATTTGGTAGGTTAGTATGCATCAGTGTTGGGTGGAGGTGGGGTGGAGGGAGGCAATGGCAAGCTATCATAGGTTAACACATTTAACACACAATTTAATGGAAAATATGCAACTTTAACATGGTTAAAGCAATTCACAGTCGGGTGGATAAATTGTGCATACCTATAATGTAGGTTATTTGTAATATGAAACATTGTGTAGTTGTAGTCTATTGCACATATTTTATTTATGCAATGTAATACTGGATACCATACTAAACTATCACTGTTTGGTTCTTTCTATTATTATATTACATACACACTTTTTGCCATTTAAGGATATAATGTCTTTGTTGAAATGATCTAGGAAACAGTGTTTTGAGCTTTTGACCTAAAGTATAGTGTTACTATGACTGACAAGGTGATCGGAACAGTATATACAGCACTGTACAGTATACTGTTGTTCGTGCACTAACAGCTACTATTAATGCATATTAAACAAAAAAAGATGCCAGTTGAAAATTTCTGCTAACGCTAGAAGATTGGATATGGAGCTACACTGTATCACTTCCTGTTATTTGAAATAGAGTAGTTTAATGTTTTGACTATTTACTTCACTCCTCTGTAACCTGTATCCTACCACACTATAGCACTTTCATAATCTACCCAAAACGCAACTGGTATCAAATGGAACTGGATGGAGAGGTCAGTAGAGAATCATTGTAACAGAAGTCGTCCTTATCATATTTAAATACTTGGTCAGATGCATGCTGTAAAATCTTTGCAATTAAGTGAGTCATATCAGTAGACAGAAGTCACTGCTCAAGGCGCTTTACAAAGAAAGCAGATTAATTTACAAAAGAACAAGTGAAAAGACGGGTCTTAAGTAGACCATTGAATGTAGAAAGTTTAGAGCATGTTCGAATGTGATCTGGTAACTTGTTCCAGAGATAAGAGCCAGAGTATTCCAAGCTTCTGTAACCATAGGTCTTCAAGCGTGGTTTAGGAACAGTTAAATACAGTTTGTTGTGCGAGTGTGCGAGTTGGAAGTACATCCATGCAGTAGTAGATGCACCACACTGTTTGGTTGCCTGTTTGAGGCATGTGTTGCTAATGTTAGGATGTTGAAGTAACCAACAGTACAGAGACAGGTGAGTTGATTGCATTCAATCCTAGAATGTCATGGTAACCTGTTTAACACAGTGCGCTCTCTATGACCGGCCCCTCCGGTCAATGCCCCTCCTACTCATTCTACTATCCATTGAAGTGCCTGGATCACATGTTTTTAAGCGGATTTTTTCCTTCAGATATTGTCCATAACGGTTACCTATGATTCAAGATTTTTCCATCCACTGGATTTAAGAGAGTTAGAAGTCGCTTGCAGCCCGAACTGTCTTAACTACAGTATACTGTATGCACTTACAATTTACCTTGCTAACAGTTTCAGCACTGCACCTTCATGGCTCACTTACGGACCAACGCCCGCTTTCCTCTCCTCGTGAAGATCTGCTTTTCGTGACTTTTCACCAAACAGATTCTAAATGTGTGTTTTCATTCACTTCCAAGCTAGGTGCAGCAGATTTGCATGAATTATGCAATATTGTTTCCTTCATAATTAAATAAGCAGGTGATTACCCTGGATATTGACTTAATTCTGGGGCACGATGTTAATATTATCTTAAACGAGACAAAACCCCAAACATCTTTATCTATCTATGGAATAGAGATAACTGTAATAAACAACATCCTAAGAAAGCTAAGAAAAGTCTTATTCCATTTTGGAGATATCACAGGTTTAAGTTTCTTATCAATACTATTAAAGTAGGAGACTTGATCAAGTCTAAATATGGCATCATTGATAATGGATATTTGTGTTATGCTGAATCTGGTTACATACTGTACCTAAAGATGACATTGGTTTTAGGGTCCAAACTGTATATCATTCCAACTTGAAATATGAAAAGAAAAACAGAGAGAGAGTAAAAGGTTTCATATCCGAGTGGCATATTTATCACATCACAGTACTGTAAAGGACTGCTCCCAGACATGACACTTAAAGTAGTATACCTGTACTTCACAAAGATCATATATTAAAGCTATAGTAAAGACGATGGTTGGGTTTGTAATCCCCTTTAAGTGTCAATTAGTAGTTTTTAATTAAAGCTACGTAGCTAGATATGTATGTATTTTAGATACTCCTGCAAGCAGGAACTCGAGAAGAAGCCTCATTTGCTTATCAAAGCCGCAAGCTGACCGAAGTCAGTCTCTTAGATTCATATTTTAACGTCCATGATTATGAATTGTCAATTGTCAACAACTCTGTTACTTGACGACATACATTAATCTGGGAGTGACTCGAACTCGGAACCTTATGATTGAAAGGCACCGGCGTTAACCACTGAGCTAACACTCCCTCAAATGAAATGCATGTATATCTAGACAGGTAGGTGTGTTCATTTGCAAGTACCTACTGTAGAAAACTAGTATTCATTAAGGTTTATATATGCAAATGGGTGTCATAAACTACAATGAATATATAGTTTGAAGGCTGCAAACAACTGTACATGTAACACATGTATCTCTACAGTACTTTGTGCTTATTGTTCAACAATTCAAGGAAAATTATTTTAGAATAAATTTCCTTGACTTTTGTTAATTTCCTGTATCATTTTTTCATTTTGACCATTACTATCTTGAGTCCCTCTCTTCAGAGCTTTTTTCCCCCATTTCAGTCATTTAGATTTGATCTCTTAATATAGTTAAATGTCCCCTTTTTTTGTAAAATCTGATCTACAAGGCATCTGTCGAATAAGTTCCGGAAATTAAAGTCTTTGTGATTTATCCTGCTTTCGAGGTGTCTTGGGAAAAATCTAAAATACGATTGGCTAATTTCAAATGAAATTTGTTTTGTTTTATCTCCTTGAACTATTGTCACCTCTGCTAATTGCTTTCAGTTTATCTATATATAGCTATTGGGGCTGTTGTGGCGCTATGGAGAAAATTGAGATAAATCAGGTTTAACTTATTATTAACGTGTGATTTCAAATAAATTCATATTGAAAGGGTATTAAAAATATGAACTATGGCTGACCTGTTTTCCATGCAGTGAGCATGGCAATATTGTCATGGCTTTTATGTATTAGCAAATTATATTGATACTCAAATTTGTGTAGATGTACGTACATGTCCGATGTGAGGGGACGGGAGGGGGGGGCGGTATGCATAAATTTCTTTCGAAAGTCATTTTGTAGCTCTACATGTGTACAGTGCATGTACAGTAGAGCAGAAAATGCTCCAAAATGAGTAATGCTTACATGAACTTTTTCTGAAGAATAGTAAATTCTAGTTTCAGTTGGAAAAGAAGTCAACTGTTGTGTACTTTACCCAACATCAAGTTTACATGAGATTAGCGATAGGTTTAAGGAGGGTAGTGATGAGGGGTCAAACTATGAAATTACTGCAAACAGAATGTATTTTATCAAAGGGGGTGGGGGTGGATATCTAAGGGGAGAGGGGTGATACTAGTTTATACTTCACTTTGATGTACCTTACAAATCCCCGACGACGAGGGATCACACCTGGTTTTCAGTTAATGCAACCTGTAAGACAGATTGAGAAGAGATTTCAAGAAGGATTGTTCATTTTAACATGCATACTTACAGTATACCATGTTTGACATACCATGTCACCATGTTTGACATGTATACCATGGTTGTATACCATGTACAGTATACCATGGTATACCGTATACAGTATACCATGGTATATGTATAGCAGTATACAGTATACCATGGTTGAAATACCATGGTTGACATGTATACCATGGTTGTATACCAGTGTGTAAATTTAGCGGTCGTCCGGTCGTCCGAGACGACCAAATTACCTGCCGGGCAACCAAAACTTGTCAAATCGTGAATTACTGGTTGCCCGGCGGACAACCAAAAACTTTCGAAAAGGCAGGTTAATGTTCCGTGAAACAATCGGAAAAAGACACGGAAACAAGCGTGAGACCAAAAACGTAAAATTACATTTCACATAAGAAGAGACTCATTCCAAACTCCACCTTCATCTAATAAATAATATACGTAGACGTATACGCACGTTCTACTAGCCTGAGGAAGGCCAAGCCCTCACATTAACATGGACCACTCAGTTCAAGATTCATGGTATTTTCTGTTCCGTCCGTTTGTCAACAAAGGCCAATCAGAGTTCAGGTTTACCCCCACGGGCAAAGACCCCGCCCATCCACCACACTGCTACGTGCACACTATACAATAGTGAACATTTGGCCAGTACTATGACGCACTGAAAATCAGTAGAGAAATTACCAATTGTGTACGAAAAGTAAGTTGGTACACCTTTCAAATTTTACGAAAGATCGAGCGGGAAATCCAGCATGGCTGGAGAAAAAAAATCGGGACAAAAAATAGAGAAAAAAAAACGGGACGAAAAATAATAAAAAAACACGAAGGAAAAAAAGTACATCTGTAAAAAACAAAAAGGAAAATATCAGGAGAAAAGTTTCAGAAACAAAAGAAAAGTAAGTTGGTACACCTTTCAAATTTTACGAAAGATCGAGCAAAAAACTTTCGAAATATTCCAGGAAACTGGCATATTGTGCTAAATGCAACTAATGTCATGTAAACAAGGCTCTAGTACACCTATTTATGAAAAAACCGTAAGACCACATCTGGTGTTAAGCGGGGAGAAAAGAAAGTATTTTCTAGAATTTCCAAAAATACGGAAAAAATAATATCCTACCATAGTTAAGTGTATAGCAAATAGCCTAACCACCTCGTCGGTTACGGATCTCACGTAACTACAAAAACACAACTAATTGTATATTGCGAAGTTAACGTTTTCTACAAAAACATGGAAACAATATTAAGCATTTAGTTAATCATGCCAAGTGGCCTAAAACATGTGATTACAAGGTGGCCATGTACTGTAGCTACTGTAGGGGCCTTGATATCGTGCTATGCGTGTATGGTATGGACTGTGCCTCGTGTATATCATGGGGAATATATTGTATTGTTCATGCAGAGGAGGCAGTTGGCTTGAGGTGTGTTTTACTTACCTTACTGTTACGGGGATATTTTACCTACTTTTCTTGAACGTCTAAGATAATAATTCGCATAACTTTACCGATCCTTTACTGACTGACCTAATTAATTCTAGTCCATGAAACGTTCCTTGGAAACGTGCCAAAAAATATTAACAAACAGGTGTTAGACAGGGGATGAGCTCAGTCACAGTTGTTTGGCAAGGTACCTGGGAAAATTCATCACATGTAGCCTACCGTAGTATTTAAGTAGGGTTAAACACTGCAGTTGTAAATTGATGAACGTATAGTGCAAGCTATTCATTGTTAGGCAGTCTAGAGACGGGGCTTTGCCGAACGTTGTTTGTTTTCATAATATCGGAAGTTTTGTAAGGTAAACTTTTTAAAGATTGCAAGACAGATTAAATTTTTTTTCATTTTATATCATAGTATAGCTACTCTAACTTGTCATTTTAAAATTTTCATCAGTTTCGTAACAATTTAAATTCAAAAAGTTGTCAGTATTTTGCATCCTCAGCTGCGAATTTTTTATCGCCAGACACGCAAAAATACCAAACTTTCCCGGGGGCCTTCGCCCCCTGGACCCCCACAAGGGGTTCCACCCCTTGACCCCACCGGGGAACTAAGGCGGGCCCCTGACCCTACGCCATTATGTTAGCACGATATGCGTGCTCGTTGTGTTCGCTGCGCGAACTACGGCGAGAAATCGGCAGTGTGTTCGCGGGAAATTGAACAAGGTTTTCCAACACTGGTTATTTATTTATTTTCAAGGGAACGGTTCATAACAAACTCAGATATTCTCTTTGAATGTCCCCTCCATATATCTCTCTTTCTCCGTCCACTGTGTTAGACTAACTTGCCAAGTTCCCTGTCTTCAATATGGGGCTCTAAGTTAGAAGATGTTGTTAATAAAGTGATGAAGTTGAATGAAATGTATCTTCTCCTTATTGGAGTTCCTTTGGCCATCCCATAAACATATAACCTACTTGACATGTTTCCACTGCAGGACGACCAAAATTTCAGCAGGACAACCAAAAATTGGTGAGCTGGTTGTCCTGGGGACAACCACTTGAAATTTCTTAAATTTATACACTGTATACCATGTACAGTATACATTATACCATGGCATACAGTATACCATGGTTGACATAAGAGGCCTAGAATTCCATAAGTTTAGCCAGTTGCTGAAAAAAAAGGCCAGTGGTACAGAAAATCCAACTGCTACAACAACTGTCAGATTTCCCACTTGCGTTTTTCTTGAATTAATATAGCCTACAGTACAAGACAAAGATTATTATTGTAGTATTGTCAGGCTTATAGGTGCAGCCCAATAATGTTTGCTGATCATAAGCAAACAAAGGATACAAGAAGATAATTGTTTTGCTATTATCCAAACTAATTAATATTTTTTTTTAATGAAGGAAGTTGGAAGTTACTTTCACTTGTCTTATCAAAAAAAGAGAAAGAGATCTCTTATAATCAGTGTGTGCGATACAGTCGATATCTGTGGATATTCTTCTCTGTACTCTGCTGTGGTTGTGATATACTGTGTTTGGCAATTTTAGCATCCTGCATGTTTCCTGCAATTCTGCTTATGTCATTGTTACATGAAAAAACACAAAGCTCCTGGCATTAAACCTTCCCTGGCTACTTCCAATCCATTGTTTAGTGAATTAGATCTCTTTGACTAATCTTCTAATGAAAGGGTGCCTACAGTAGCTTGACAGAAACAGTAATAATACCTTCTACACTGTAAGGTTATACAGTCTACAGGCATCTGTAGGTATAGAACCCAGGAGCAGCACCCAGGTGAGCTAAAAATCAATATTATTTGAGATGTTTTGATCGAGTGTTTGGAAACTTTTGTTGACCGACCGGAAATGCAGGCGTGTAAGTTCAGAATACTGGATTATTTGCAGACATCTGGTCATAGACTGTAAGTTGATCGATCAAGTTCTCGAAAACTGCCTGTTGGCTAGATTAGGAAAAAATGTCTCTGCGTTTGTTAGGTCTCCAGCCATACCTTATTTTCTTCCATGAGGATTGTTGCATTATTTATGCTGTTTTTATATTCTTGTTAAATTACAAAACATAGAACTACTTTAATATTTACAGTGGGTCGTCTCCTGTTGTAGCTCTCATACATAATTTCTGAACCAAGGAGTAGCTAACTCCCTGATGAAACAGGGTCAATCGTTAGAAAGTGTGTACTTGGGAATCAAGCTGGTATATAAGTTGCATTCTACTCAATGTGTACCTACGTCAACGTTTCATGAGCTGTTAATTTGTAAGGGACACTAGTACTTACTGTACAGCATTCTACTCACTGTGTACCTAAGTCAAAGTTTTTTCTGAGCTGTTTATTTGTAATGGACACCAATACTTACATGTCCGCTGACCTTGAATTGTAAAGTTGTTCAAATGCTCTAAAAATAAGTTATATCAAGATGATGGGATGACAGTTAAAAATGAACCTTACTTTGCAAGAAATGACCTACAGTAAGTCCTTACTTACTAAAGTTAACCTGCAAAGTAACAATTCTCTCTTCAAATTCGACTTGTCCCTCACATGGCAGATTAATTTGCTACTACTGTACTCTACTCTTGCTCTTTACCAATGTTTGGAAGCTACAGTAAATCTGTTATTATTTGACCAAGTACTGTACTGCCATTGAGTGTTTTAACAGCGCCATTGAGTGTTTTAACAGTAATGTGCGCTTTACCAAGTGTTACCACCTTAACCTTAACCTTACTGCTGCGAGTGGTGCAGAAGGTCCCTTCCGGTGGACTGCCCTCATTTTATCACTGGAAGTGTAATTTACTTCGCTCCTCTCTTACCTGTCTCCCACTCCACATCTGCACTTTCCCATCTACCTAACTACACACTGGAATGTTTTAGCACTGCGCCCTCGCTCCCTGGGCACAGCCCACATACACCTCCTTCTGGATCTACCTCGTAAGACGAAACTACAAGTTTTTGTTAGCGATCCTTCCGTAGCAAATTTTATTCGTTTCTCAAGAGTTTTGGAAATCCATCTTGGCTACTCAAGGGAATATTTTATCCTACATATCGCATTGCCAAATGCTACTACGTAAAGTGGTCAAATTGCCGTGCAAGTCCAAACATGTGTAGCAGAGGTTTATTTTTTTTATATAGGAACCATAGTATTTTATAGGACACATAATTCAGAACTGTCAAAACTTTTACTGTTACACAATATTTGAACGCTAAATTATTCTCTGAGTAAATACTGAGCGTTTTGATCAAGTATCGTTCATTCCCAATTATGCTTCAACAGTCCCATGCTGTACATTATATTTGACCGCCATGGTTTGGATTAGACAGTGATAGATCATTAATGGTTAATAGTGCAGTGGAAATATTAATTATGTAATGATAGGTTTGTTTGTTTTGTTCTCTGCAGGTGTTATATGAGGCTGGGTCTATCAAACAAAGCAGTCCAGTCTAATGCATCACAATAACAGTAAGTCTGTGGTTCAATCAAACAAACATAAATACGATTGTATACCATGAACCTGAGGTCTTTATGTTCAGTCTTGGTAACGGTATATTTACTTCGCTCCTCGCTTACCTGTCTCCTAACATCCTTTGCACTCTCGTTCTACCGTGCCTAGAATGAACTGATAACCTTTTAACACTGTGCGCCCTCTTTGACCGGCTCCTCCGGGCAATGCTGTTCCTCATTTTTCCATCCAAGTGCCGACATCATAATGAACTGGTAACCTTTTAACACTGTGTGCCCTCTATGACCGGCTCCCCGGTTGTTGCCCTCCCATCTCATTCTACCATTCAAAGTGCCGATATCCTAAGGTTGTGAGGAGACAGGTAAGCTCGTCACTTGTAAATATCCAAAGCAGTAAGTTTTCGGATATCTGGAGGTCCCCCTGGGCATAGTATTTTTTTCCCTGTCTTATGTGATCATCCAGGTGGATGTATACAAAAATTTAAAAATTGTTCAGATTTTTAGTTAGTTCTGACAGGGTTGTATAAAATACAATGGGAAAACTTTTTTAGACAGTGATTTGGCCATTTGTTGTAGCTACTGCAGTGTGAGCACAGGTATATAACAGTACTTTAACCATTCTGTTTCTGTATTATATTAGATTAAGCTTTTAACTTCAAAGAACAAATCTTATTTACTTCACTTCTCTCTTAACTTCAAATATCATACCTTCTTCCAAACAGTGGAGGTGACCCCTTTAAGTTGATGGATCCATCCCTCAGACAGTATTTGACAATAGTACATTGACTCAGTGGCATCGTCACGTCCAGTGAATTAAAAATAACTTTGTTTCGCTACAATTCATCACATGAAAAAAATACTATTCTAGAAAGAAAAGCTGCACGTTGATGAAGCCTTGAAAAAACATTTCAATTGCAATATATTTTCAAGAACAAAGATCGTAATTTAAGGAAAGTGTTCAGTTTTGGAAGAAACATGTGTCATGATGACATCACAAACCACTTACGCGTGTGCTGTGATCACTCCCTGTAAGTAACGAAGTGTCTATCTACTGTACCAAACAAATTCGCCCTTCAAACAAGAATAGAGAAGATGAAAAGAATGTGATTTTTCACCTGTAGCTGTGTGGATTATCATTGTTTTCCTAGAAGTTTAGTAGTAAACGAATGCTTTCTTCACCTCCTATGCATACTACACACTCTGATCCTCTACGGTCTACACACTAGTGACATGGCTGCACTGCGCCCCCAATGACCCCCCCCAAAGAGGTCACCGCCTCTCTCTCTCTTCCAAATTTAACATTCAGCAAGTGTCATATTGTCCGCCACGGATAATATTTGATATAACTGTAAGTTATTCATGTTTGTTTCTTTGTTTTCGTTAGTATTCCCTTGAAATGTTTGAAATTGGATCAAATATTCTCAAATTAATAGCAGAGTAAGTGTTGTATTGTAATATGGTACAAACCATTCAATTCAGTTTTAGATATCAACATAGTGTTAAAAATATACAGAGTAAATAGTACAAGAAATTGTTATACTGAGTTTCAGACTTGAAATAAAAAGACCAAAATGTAAGCCAATCAACCCTGTACCTTCCAGACTCTGATGTTTGATGTTTCCCTCAAACAACCCAGATTCAGAGGTTTACTTTATTTTAGCCCCATATGAGAAAGTTGGCCTTTAATCCAACTAATTTTGGTGAATACTTGAACATGCTGAGTTCCAGAGACTGAGGGATGAATTTGTCACATTTTATATCAAAAGAACTTAGAGCAAGCAGGAATGAAGTCATAGTTGTACACTGACAAAAAATGTTATGTTTTTGTATTTTTCAGTCCTCTATTTTGACCTTAGCATTGGGAATATTTAGTTCCTACTTTCTCTACAGGGGTTGTAAAGCTTGTAAACATGAGGGTATGAACATGCTGATACATCCACAGTTAAAAGTAGAAAGTTGACTCCAAATTTTGAAAAAAAAAGAAAGAAGAAAAAAAGAGACATTCCTCTCTGGTTTCCCTTTAATGATACTGTAGTATACTGTATATGGCATGTGTCCTAGTTTTTATTCCCCCCCCCCCCTTTTCCTGAAATATTTTTGGCTTGACATCGTTTTAATAATGAGAGGGAGTACCAGAAAAGGGAACAACGCAAAGTAGTATATAACAAAAGAGAGACTCAATATTTGTTTTGTAGATGACAAATGTCATGGCAACCTATGATGATTTCTGTTAGTAGAGGTGGGTTATACTACAGGAAAGAGATACTTGGCAGCAGTTTTTATTGGATTAACCTATACAGCTATTCCAGGGTACCCTCCATCTGCTAGAGAAGAAAGTGTCATTAGATGTAGTCACCTCATACCTAATAGACTACTGACATTTGATATGCAAATCAATTCTTGTTTGGCAGGTCAGGTGTTTGCAAAATATTTGTATTTATTTACTTTCTTTCTTTTGTGTCTCCTCATTTTGTTAAATACGTTATTTTCTTCAGATTGGTGAACTCTTTTACTGGCGGAGTCAACGTGAATATACATATTCATGAGGTAATTCCTGTGTGGGATTCAAAGCTGGGTACGTATTCATTCTTTTAGTAGGGATTTGTTAATATTACTCGTGAGTATGTAGTGTTTCTTTTTGTCTTATTGATAATATACTGATGAACAAATTCTCCTTTGTGGTTAGAATGATATTCACTTTCATAATATTAAGCAGAATGTTGTAATTTTTTTCCATTTTTTTAATTTTCCATTTGTCGTGTGAAATATAGATTAGAGAAAGTGTAGCTAGTTCAATAACAGATGTACTTGTTGTAGGGCAAGAAAATATTTGTGAATTTAGAAGACATCAGATCATGGTGAACACTTAAACAAGCATCAGGTCAAAGGTCAGAAAAATCCAGATGTACAAGTTAATGGTACTGTGTCATCAAGTATATTGTGGACTGTTTTCGTCAAAATTTTGTCAACGAGGAATTTATCCAGTTTTGAAATTTTGAAAAGCAAAAGTTTTGTTGTTGGAAAGAGACTGGACACCTCTGGCCTAAAGATGACGTTCAAATACGTTCAAACCGTAAAAACCGTTGACACAGAAAGCAACATAACACTCAGACATATAAATCTGATTTTCAGTATCTAGATATATCCCCAATAGTCAAAAGACAATCCTATTTACTTCGCTCCTCGCTTACCTGTCTCCTCACAACCTTAGCACCTCATTCTACCGTGTCTAGTATGCCCTGCTAATCTTTTAACACTGTGCACCCTCAACGACCGGCTCCTCCGGTCGTTGCCCTTCCTTCTCATGGACGTGATGGTCGTTGGAAAGTACCTTGACTCTTACCCCGTGGGGCACCTCTTCCCGGTGCTCTGGAGGGCTGAACTCTGCCCCTGGGGGGTCTGCTAAGGTTGTGAGGAGACAGGTTAGCTCGTCACTCGTAAATATCTAAACCAGTGAGTTTATAACTTCTGTGCCAAATTCCTTCTCTCACTGTCTCTTCCTTTTGAAGATTTTGTAGAATTTTGTCAGGTGGATCCTTGTCTGTGAGACATTTCAAGGGCAACTGTATGTCGTTTTTGAGGTCTTGGAATATGCTTCTCCAAGGGTTTATGAAATCGCCAGTTAAAAGATGGATAAAGTGTGTTGCCTGAAGCGGCTAAATTTCATCCCTGATGATGTTAATTAGTGAAAGTTATTCTTGCTTGTCAAGTTGTTGAATAAAGTTTCTCTGTTTTCAAGTTGGTCATTATCTGTCGTGATGGTCATAGATCCGATGAATGCTGAAGTGTGGGTGGGTGGCTGTGGGTGGCTAGTGGGGCCATGATTAACACATGTTAACCGCAATTTGGGTCAATTTTTGCACAAACATATGGTGGGTTTATGTTCTTTATTTCAACTGTCAGATAAACACAAACCGTGCCTTTTTTTTACCTACTGACAAACAGAGAAATATATTAAATCTTCAGATGTAGAGAGCAGTTTAAATCTAAACAGAGTCAGGTGCTTACATGGTTTGATGACTGGGAATCATGTGACATAATACCACAATGTTGAAAGAAAGACAGAGGGATGTTGTTTATTGGTAGTGTATTTTTCACGCTCATTCTAACAACAAACAGCGGAATTTCCATGTTGTGATAGCAAACCTGATGAGAGCCATTTGATATTTGGACCTCTGCTGACCCCAAATGACCTTTGACCTCCACCCAAAATAATAGAGTTCTGGTACTCACTATAAGGAAAGCATGTATGCCAATTATGAGCTATAGTACAGTATGTGATGTAACCTATCTTGGGATATCCTGTGTACAACAATGAGGGAAGCCACATGCAAAATATGAGAGCCAATAAAATTTTCTATCTTTCAATCATTCATTCTTTCATTCATTCATCTTTATTCCAAGTTTAAATTTACAGAAAATTTATAAATAGGATTAAACCCAAAAAAATCTAACAATAAAGAACATCAAGAATAACTGGTTAAGACATAAAAATGTTTAAGAGATTAAGAAATTAATAAATCATAAAATTTGTTTCAAAAGTTGTAACCGAAAATCTACAATAAAGGATCTAAGACGCCCTTCTATGCAAGAAGGGCTGCTCTGTAAATGAAAGAGTTCAAAAGAGTAAGATTCTAACACATGAAGTGATATTTGGATTTCTTAAATTATATGCAAAATATGAATGTCAATAAAGTTCCTATCTGGAGATATCGTGTTTACAAGGATTTCAAGGTTTGACCCCTGGTGACCTTACATGAACTCTGACCTAAACCAAATTGTGTAAAAACTTGACACAAAGTAAGGCTATCTTACCATACATATATGAGCTCCTTTGATGTTCAGGTTCTGGAGATGCTGTGGTTTTGAGATTTTCACATTTTGTCCTCCGCTAACCCGAAATGACCTTTGACCACCAGCATATCATCTGAGTGAGTGAAGTTGGACACCTGTATCGTTATATAAATGAAAAGTTAAGAAACAGGCGTACAACCACAAGTTATCTTTCTGCCACAAAGTAGAGCACATTACAATCAATTAGGAACATGCTTCATGCACACCAAATGCAGGCTTGTCAACCCTGTCCATACTGTACAATATACAGAAGCCATCTTAGGAGTTTGACCACAATGCTGAGAGAACAAGATATTACAGTAACTCCTAAACATCTGGAGAGATGGCTCAGGTTGCACTTACAACAATTAGTTACATATTCATCTACGCCCCTTGACCTCTTCAGTTCGCTGCTGTCTTCCTTCTCAATTTACCGTTCTGAAGCTTGCCATGCAATTCAATCTAGTCGTTTTCATCTACTTGAATCTGCCCGTGTTGTAACTTCACCGTTTATCGAGTGTGAACAGCGAAAGTCGAAATTTTGTCTGCATTAATACGTATTGCATTTTAAGGAAACTAAGTTTCCGAAAAAAAAAAAAAAAAAAAAACGTACTGTAGGAACATGTATAAGGGCAATACAAAATATGCTTAGCCCAGAATCGTAAGTAAAATATGAATATTTTCCATCACTATAAATTGCTCACATGGATTTTTCAAATATGTTAAATTTATACGAAAAATGATCCAGATCCATTGGAATCTGTAGGGTAAGAATTCAGATGTGGAAAAGTTGTTATGGCAACCAGATGGTATCTGAATGTAGATTTACTATTTCACATGACCCCCTACTGTAGATGAGCTGCCTGCTAAGTTAGGTATACAGTTATAGACCTGTATCAGCAATATTTTCTGCGCATGTACGTGTGTATGTATGTCTGGGTGTGTACGTATGGGTGTATGTATGTACATGTAGGTATGTGTGTATACATGTATGTATATATGTACGTAGGTACGTGAGTATGTACGTAGGTACATATATATGTATGTATTTATGTATGTATGGATGAGTTCTTGCACAAATATGTTAAATTAATACTTCTATACACTCCTACCTGTCTCTAGTCTAGACATGTACTCTTCTTACCTTTCATATCCGTTACTGTACATTTCAGCTCTTTTCCCCCACCCCTTCCCCTACCTCCCTCGAGTTATTGGATTCCAGATCAACACCCTCTTTCACTGTCTATGAAATCGACCATTCTGCAGTTTTGCATCACTATTTTTTGGATCTGCATTCGTATGCCAGTGAAACATCTTTCATCCGTCATTTGGCTTTCTTGGGTGTTGCAGTCACATCTGTTATACACTTTCACAATCATTATATAGATATAGCCACCCTTTATGAGGTCACAAATATCTCCTGCAAAAAAAAAGAAAAATAAGAGAAGGGAAAAAAAGGTCTTTTCAAAGCTTAAACCATTTGTCAGTTTTCATCATTCAAGAATTTGTGATTTGTTGCTTGGGCCCACGTATCCCCTTCCCTTTTGTGGCCCTATGATTGGGCCAGTTTTGGGATTTTTACTGTATCCAGATAGTCGTACAAGGCTGATTGTAATCATTAGGACACATCTCGTTCTCAATCAATATGTCAGCTAGCTGACAGGTTAAAACTCAGGTTTTCCCCAAGTGGAAAATTGGAGAATGTCTTGCAAGCAAGCAAGCAAGCAAGCAAGCAAGCAAGAAGCTGACAGGGAGGTTGCAGTCATTAAAGTGGTTTGAAAGTACCATGTAAAAGTATGGATTGATGCCATAAATTATAGGGAAGAGGCTGACACATACAGTACAGTGTGTAGATTTAAAGGCCTAAATTTGAGTCTTGGAATTTCATCAGAGTCCAAGAAACAAGAAAAATGACAAGACAAGATTTTAAAACAAAGTAAAAGAAAAATTTACAACAGGGTAGTAATGTTTCTATAGCTTGTTGATTTTCGAGACATTCTGCTCTAAAACAAGATTACTTATAAAATGGAGAATTTTTTTTAACGTATCATAAAGCATATATCTTAAGTCAGTGACGGCACCAGCCAAAGCAGTCTGGGGGTGGGGGGGGGACCCTAGGGGAAAGGCAGTTTTTATGGGGGAGACATAAAATATAACACTAATATGGGGAGGGGTCTAAGGGGAAGGGGTTTTTATCTCCCCTTTTGTGATTTTTCTACAAGTAAAATGACTTTAGACCCAAATTGGCACTATCATTTGACAATTTTTCAGATTAATGCATTGCACTGGAAGCTGTTTCTAATACAAATGATTAGCCTAGTTCTATATAGTTTGGGTAAGTAGCTGATCTAATTGGGGGGCAACCTGGGGGGGCGGCAAGGTGAAAATTTGGGGGGTGGGGGCAATTGCCCTCTCATACCTCCCGTAGTGCTACCACTGCTTAATGTCATAAAAGTATTCAAGTTTCCTTGAGTTTTGTGATGTATCTAAGGAACTGACTTATTGGTCTGTGGGAAGCTAACTAATTTATCCACTTTCACGAAACTTCAGAGATGGGACGGATGAATATGACGTTTTGAAGGGACATTTCTGCAAAACTTAACATCAGTATAGACGTACAACAATGACAAATAGCAGTGATTGTTAGTGTTCTTCAACGTATTCATATCAAAATTATGTTGATTATTATCGATTGATGATAACATTAATGGTTGGGAGGGCATAGAAATACTGTTGGTGTGTGTCGATAGAATTAAATTGTATATTGTGTTCTTTCAGTGAGCAGAACATTAATGTAGTTTGAAATATGTATATATAGTTATGATGTCATTAATTGTAAGACTGCAATGGTGGTACAGTATGTGTGTCTGTGTAGTTATATTTTATATAATTTATATAATTTATAGGAAGCATTGACAAACAGCTGGCAGTTTAAAGTTGGCTACTACTATACATATATAGTAGATATGACTTGATGAGATAACCTTTACCGGCAGAAGGAACATTAAACCTGTTAAGGGATATTACCATAAAGGAATAGTGTTTTAGAATAGACTAATATGGGATTTGTTCCAAACAGTTTAAAACATTTTGATTCATTTATTTTCAGCTGTCTATATTTTCTATAGTGGTGAAGTTGCTCCCCCAGGCTTATTTGCCAAACTTACCCAGAGCAATGGAACATCAAAGTTTGCACGTTGTTTGCAGTACATTGGTCCTCAGCATGAGTTGACTTGAGTAACTCATTGCGCAACTACAGTTACTGCATGGTTGTGTAAAATTTCTGAATGGGGTAGGGAGGGGAGGGGAGGGGAGGTGAGGTAGAGCATGGACAGTCACAGATCCAGGGGGGTGGGGATGTACCGGAGAATTTTGGGAAATTTAAGAAAGGGAATCAAAGCATTATAATTCATAAATTTTATAATCTTTTTCTTCCAACAGACTCATCTTTAACAATAAATAGTCAACGGGATCAACTTTTCGACAGGTGACGAACAAAAGTTTGAAGACATAGCTAAGATAAACAGCGAATTGTAGCCTTTCCCCTTTTGTGTGGGTTGGGCAAGGAAGATGTTCTCCGGAAACGATTTTCGGGTGAGTTTATTACGGAAGAAATTAGACAGTTTGCCGTCAAGGATTAAGGGAGAAACGAACTCCACCATCATTAATGGTCTGTGTGATAGAGACTACTGTCACAGACAACTTGCCCCGAACAGCTAAGACAAATCATACTCCAATTGGAAGATACCACAGATATACCTCACACAATACTGAAGACTTGATCAAGTCGAACGACAACATCACTGAGCCACAAGTGCTTCAAGTATTCCTTTATTATTTATTACAATATTTATTGTCTGTAATGGTAGATGGATGTTGTCATAATTGAAGCTGTACAAAAGGACCTTAATGATGAAATTGGTTTCATTGTCAACCCAGCTAGCAATTTTATCTTGAAAATAGATAAGATTAGTAATTTTATCTTAGTATAGATAAAATTAGTAATTTTATCTTTCAAATTGGAAAAGAAAACCAGAGACACTAACTGCTGAATCGAAAGTATCAAAGCACTTAACATGACCTAATGACGTAATGGGTTTCAATATCAACACTGTTAAGCATTTGACTTTAAGAATATTAAAAGAAAAACAGAGAAAGTTAACGGTTCTCAGATCCTAATGGCACTACGACATCACAGATTTTACAAACTGACACCTCCCAGAACACTACTTTTAATCAAGGATATCTCCCAAATCAAGCAAGATTTTTTTTTAGCTGTTTGGTGGAATCGTTGATCTCGAAGAACACTGTCACAAATGCCAAAAATGATGGTTGGGTTGGTGTCGCCTATAAAAGCTATGTTTGCGTTGATCAACCGACCCAGTGATAGCTTTTCAAGTTTAACCATCGAGATGAAACCACCTTATCACCGGGACAACGCTTTGTAAATCAAGGTTTGTGTCACTTTTTCCTGGAACCATCTCCCCCCTCTAATCAGGGATCTCTAAATAGCAGCTCCCTGCCTCTAATGGTACACAATTTATAGCCTGTTAATGGTCCTGATTTAGCTCTGATCAGAGAATGACAATTTAGTGTTCCTTTGGGAGATGAGTCTCCTTTGTTACATAAAACAAAATCTAGGTAATAGAGGGAAGCCAGGTTTTGATGTATGATTGCTCGTAAATTGGCAAAAATCATCAATAGATGTGAGGAGGGTGTACCTCAGAAGGATTGCATTGATAATAAGAGTGGAAATGCTGATGGTAAAGTGTACAAGTCACTTGGCTGTAACTTTCCAAATACCATAAT
>KN890757.1:47817-65113 GCA_000934455.1 Apostichopus parvimensis
ATGCTGACACCAGAAAAGCCATTGCCAGGTTCCATTTAGGATGTAAAAAATGTGAATGTGAATGTGTGATATGTGAAGTGAAATGAAATGTAATTGGATATACAGGAAACAACATTGGAGCCAACTCTAAATTGTTAACTTAATTTCCAGTTTGGCAAGAATATAATTCATTTCTAATTATGTTTTGGAAGCCAGCCTACAATAGGATTATAAATAGAAATCTATTGATAAAGAAGTGTGCCATTTGGGGGCATAAATACTGTAAAATTGCATAGTATATTAATGTTATTTATAAACTTAACACACTGTATATCTGGCCAGTGGTTCAAGTCAACATTCCTACACAGAAATTTGTGAAATATCGTCAAATTTCTGTTGTGAGTAGCAGTGATTGTAATGTTCAACATGTCCACAATGTGAAATTGTTCGACACATTATGACATTGCTAAAGAAAATCCTGTACCTTTGTAGGATACCGTTTAGGCACAAAATTAATTTTGGCATGTTGAAGATCATTATAACAAAATAAAAAAGGTTGCCATTAGCCCATGGGTTGTATTTCTGTACCACTCTAAAAATTTTGAGAAAATGTCCTTTTTAAGCATGTGTAGGTCTTCAGGTACAGACAGCAGCTTTTCCACTTAGGCTAATACATTTGTATACTATTACGTAGGTCAGTTTCTTGAGTGTAAAACTCAACAGGAAAGCAATTGAGACTTTTATATAGACTCAAATGACATGTTTACAATGCATTAGTTTCAATACACTTTCAGTTTTAACACTTTACAAATTTGTCAAGGATAAATATTTTGAGGTTTAATAATGCCATTCAATGGTGCTCTGTATTCTTTTGTTCATATGCAGTTGAAAGAACATATTTTGGGTGAGTTTTAATATGTCAGTAGAATTTCATATTTTTTACAGTAGGCCTGCACCGAGGAACGAACACAATCATTAATTCAGTCCGAATGGGGGATTCCAGGGAATTAGCATATTTTACAGCTGAAAATCTTGAAAACCTGAAAAAAAAGGGGGATTTGGAATATTAATTGACCAGATACAAGCATTGGTCCATGCATCATATTGTTAGCCTTTGGTGATTTGATGCAAGGTTAAACATGCATTGACTGTGTGTACTGAAAAGTACAGACAAAAACATAAGTGTTATGATGTTTTCTGTCATATACAGTATGCCTTACTTATACTGTAGGGAAGTATCATTGATGATACACAGTACGTACAGTAAACCAATGTATGGTATGTTTAACATACCACCCAGATTTATTGCTCCACATGAATCCGTGACCATGGTAACCATCTGAAGTGTACCAGCTCGTCCTTCCGTCTCTCCAATTAGTTCTAGGTAAAGAAACACATTCCAAGAAGATTTTCCAATTTCACAAAGTTCTGCTTTAATGTGCTGTAAACTTGAAAGTCAATCAAGTTTATGCTGAGAGGAGAGAACATGAGAAAAGCAAAGTAATATATACTATAGGTACATGTCGCATATATGGAGTTTTGTTCAATATGTAAAGTAGATATGCAGAAATAAGTGTGTGGTATAGTATTTCACGTATTAGTAAAGATTGACTATGTGCAACCCAACCCGATAGCATGTGAGAGGACCGTTCGATAATGTTTGATACAGAAGTTACGTCTCGGTTGTTTTCAGTATCGTACAGTATGTGAGATTTTCAAGGGTTGTCATGGTTTTGGGGAGTGATATTAAAGCTGTTATCACAATATTGTAGCTCAGGGAAGTAAGAGTTATACTCTAGTGTAGTTAACTGGTGAGTTTCTATTTGTGGGGGGGGGGGGGGGGGGGGGGGGACAATGGTTTAAAAATGTGGGCTGTTGTGTGAAATGTATGCTGCTCAACCAAAAAGAGGTGAATCTTCTAGTCTTGAATCCCAGCTTGCAGTTCCGGAACAGAGGTAGGAAATTAACTCTGAATCAGGGTATTAAAGGGTGTGAAGACTCGCACAAAAAGAAATGTCTAATGCCGGTAATCTGACCTAGTTTCAAATGAGGTGTAACAGAAGTGTTAGACACCACCATCGATCCCAGAAAATACACACACAGCTTGCTACCGTCGGTAGTTAGACACTAGTGTACAGTCAGTACATAACAGCTGCGGTCAATACCCACAGAACAGTGTATAAACGATACGGACATCTCCGGTCCAAGGTATCATGTTTCATTACTGTCTGCATTTTGTAGCGACAAGAGAAAAACTTCACTTGCAAGCAACGGAAAGTTAACTTTTTCAGAGCGGGACACCTGGTGTGGGGTGCGCCTTTAACATGAGTTGTAGGGTAAGAACTAAAGGTAATGATTAGCAGTGGACTTTACAGCTGACCAGACCAGCTACGTATACCACCAGTAGGCTACGATACATGAATACAGATGATATCCAATAGCATCAGAGGAGCCGAAAGTTCTATTTAAACGGTCAAAACTTAAAGGTGAAGATGTCCAAGAAATAACCAGTTTGTAAATAAGTAAATCTGCTCTACTTTAATAAATTCATTCCATCCAGTATAGATCCATCCTTCCGTGAAGGAGGATCGACTCTGCCGTCTGCACAAACTGATTTAGAGAGAGAGAGAGAGTCCAGGATGCTTTGAAAAAAATAACCAGCAAAATTTTAAAAAGCAAAAAAAAATGAGACCTCGGATTGCTGATCGTGTTCGTCGAGCATGGCTGCGTCCCGTTAGTATTACCATCAGTAGTGTAGTTCATATAGATAATAGATTCTAAAAATAAACTGGCCGGCTCAATCGGATACCGTGGCACAGATTCATCATTTTTTTGTTTTGTCTCACTCCGAAGAAGAGGGATGTCTGTCTTTGCCTAACCAGGAATAACAAATAAAGTAATATCCAATCAGGTAGTGTAATTCTCCAACAAACTGCAACATCACTCCGTATCCCCTCGGGTCATAGACGTGGATTTTAAAATGCAGATTTGTAAGTGCAGGAACTAGTCAGGGTTTTTTGAGATATGGTTTCTAGAAGTTGAAATATATGCAGTGGACTACGGGAATTGCCTCGGACTCGTTGAAGTAGTAGTGTGCAGGGTATTCTGAGCTTGTGTGTAAACAGTTTTTGGCAGCTTCTCTCCTTCGTTTCAACAGCGATATTGATTTTTTTCTGAGACATAATCGGAGGGGGGGGGGGGCAGGAGGGCTTGTGCAGGGTGGAAGATAAGCGGGATATGAGAAAGATGGCAAATGTGTTGTTTCAGATGAAGAGAGGAAGGCACACAGCTCAGGCAGCAATGCTTTGAGATGTTTATTAGTCAGGAGAATGAACAAGTGCAGGAAATTCTGTAATTTTATCATAATTTTAATCTGATTATGGTTATACAGTAGCTGGTAATGATTTTTTATGC
The DNA here is from genome assembly GCA_000934455.1 of Apostichopus parvimensis. Classification (NCBI taxonomy): domain Eukaryota; kingdom Metazoa; phylum Echinodermata; class Holothuroidea; order Aspidochirotida; family Stichopodidae; genus Apostichopus; species Apostichopus parvimensis. The sequence continues at coordinate 51,211 of KN890757.1, forward strand.
TAAAACTCTCTACAGATGCCAAACTGTCCTTCTTTATTCCTTGATTTGTAGTGCACAAATCCAGCTAACATCTTTTCCTTTTGATGAAAGAGACCTTCGTGACAAACTTTGTCAAGAGAAGGGCTCCCTCTCAAACAGCTAAGAAAAAATCTTGCACAGTTTGGGAAGATATCCTACAGCAGTTTAATAGGTCATGATTAGGGGCTGTTCAATAGTTGTGCTGTAAATCTGTGATATCGTTTTGCTCCCCCCCCGCCCCCCCCAGGAACTGAATCTTACTTTCTCTTTGTTTTTTCTTCTCATATTTACAAGGTAGAATGTTAACTGTTGTTGTTGAAACAAATACCATAATCTTAGTGTCAGCAGTTGCAAAACTCCTCTCTATTACAGAACATAAATTATGTGATAATGAGCAAGGCTAGTGTGTGAAATAACATAAAGCCCTGTGGAGTCTCCTGAATGGTATAAGAGTTCTTCTTGGCTGTTCAGGGGGACGGGGAGGGGGGGAAGTTGTTTAGGGGAGCTATCTCGATCACATAGACACATGATGGTTAGGGTTGCTTCTCGTGGCTTTGGAGGGTGGGTGAAGAGGTTGTTGTGAGAGGGGGAGGCGGGAGGGGGGATGGTTGAGGTTGTTCATCAGAGTTAATGATGATGATTTGGTTGTTTCTCTTGGCTATGGAGGATGAGATGAAGAGGTTGTTGGGGAAGGGATGAGGGGAAGGAGGATGGGTGCTGTTGGTCAGAGGTCAGGTTGGGTTTGCTTCTCTTGGCTATGGAGGTTCAGGAGAGGATTTGATGTGACTGACAATTTTAAAGATGGTTTGGGTTGGGATGTAACTCAGTATGGTGAATCGTGGTATTGCACAGGTACAGTGTGTGTTGCTCCTGTCACTGTTATGCAAGATGGTACTATTGTACCCTGTGTATAATATGAGGGTTATTCAGGGGATCCACTTGTTGATAGTGATTTCACTGACAGTCATTCAACTGGATTCACTCGCGATTCACTACAGATTCCCTTAGGTTGAGATATATATCTCAGTATGGTGTTCAAGCATGGTTGCACATGAATTCACAGCGTGTACTCCCTCACCTCATATAACCTTACATGCATTACCCTATTTTCCTCGCTCTAGCACCTGGCAATTGTTTGTGTGTGTATATGGCCATCCCCCTTTCGTAATTGCCAGCCTCTTGTGCAGGCATTGCTCTTCGTATCGCTCTTGATAATCGTTATCAATCTTTCTCGTCGCTTTTGATTCACCAGCTGTTCATCGGTTCAGCAATTGTTCACTTTGGACTGCTTTTGATGGTTATATGTATGTCAGATTGCTACAGTAACTGTTTTGAAGATTTACACACTACTTCTGTGTGTAGTATGCGATCCTTATTCGGGGGCGGGGGGGGGATTCGCGAACTGATAGTGATTTCACTGTCAGTTATTCAACTCTTGAATCACCCCCTAACACAGTCAATGAGGAGAATCTCCAGCACAAGGAAGCCTGTATCCATTATTGCCATGCCACTGTATCTTTAAAGGCATTGAAGACTCACCCCAAACCGCGTGCAGCCATCTGAAAAAGTTAACTTTCTGTTGCTTGCAAGTGACGTTTTGTTCGTGTCGCTACAAAATGCAGACAGTAATGAAACGTGATACCTTGTTATCTTTAGCTGGACCCTAGATGTCCATCGCTGTATCGTTTGTATACTGTGCTGTGGGTATTGACCGTAGCTGTATGTACTGACTGTACACTAGTGTCTAATTACCGACGGTAGCAAGCTGTGTGTGTATTTTCTGGGATCGATGGTGGTGTCTAACACTTCTGTTACACCTCATTCGAAACTAGGTCAGATTACTGGCATTAGACGTTTCTTTTTGCGCGAGTCTTCACAACCTTTAAATTAAGTGTGCTTTAATCATGCAGCATTGAACAGGAGAAAACATGACTGAACGATTTATTGATTAATAAAAGAAAAAAGCAAATCACTGCTGATAACAAGTCTTGTTTGCTTACACTAACAACGAAATGTACTTAAACTCTTACTATTTATTTCCCCCAATCTATGCCGATATTTTAACCTATTGTGAGATAGTCCCCATTTTTTGTGTGATTTCAACCTGTTGGTACCCTCCCGGGAGTCCCCCCCCCCATGCAGACCTTATTAGACTGACAGTAACAGGTGTTTCCTGACAGAATCATGTCATCAAAGGATGTTTCTCCATATGAAATGGGCCTTCCAACCCACCAAACCCCAGGGCCTCTGGAGCTTTGAAACTTTTGAATAGTTTGTTTGGTATTGATCCTAAATCATTTAATGGATACAGTCAACAATAAGGCAGAGTTCTAGCCTGGATATGGCACAGTTCAAGGATAAGAAAAAGAAGAAAAAAATCAGCGTTAGTAACGCATCTACTGTATTTAGATAAATATGTAGCTGTTCTCGTTGTCCAAAATATGGAGTTGAAAAATACAAATGTCAGGAAATGCTTCTTTAAATAAGGCTAAACTTGATGATGACATCTGCTCCTTTGGGCTGACTAAATGTTCATGATAAGTAAAATTTTGTTTTAATAACTTTAAATTCAAGCGAAACATGTTGTTAACTTCAGGTGAGCGACAGAGCACCTTGGATGTCGTTATTCACAAATCTATAATCATATTTTATATTATGATTGTAAACATATTATTGGAGGCCACAACGATGGTCACTTATGTTCAGAATTCAACAAACAAGTTTACTGTCACCTCGAAAGCCTTTTCGGTTCCCTGAGGCAATTCAATCGTCTAATTAAGCCACTGCTGCAGTTTAAAGTAGCTGATAGTTATTTTGGATGGGCAGAACTTCAAGATTAGTATAACACTGAAAAGCAAAGCTTTTTAGCAATTGTCAAATACAAAATTTGGGGCCAAGTACTGTAATGATGTCCTTAGAATCTATGACTATTTGTGTCAAAAGTCTACTGATTGCACATTTAGCAATAGTTACGTTGGTTTAGCATCTACGCACAATTTTGTGGATATGTTTGCATTTGCTCCTCTCACCAAAACGTTACCGTTTAGACGGGTGAAAACTTTGTCACTCTTATTTTAAATGTTACTGTAGCTGCAACAACTCACTTGATGAAGGAAAAGTCAATCTTTTGTTTTTTATTCACTATGGGACCTGTTACAGAAATAAATTGTTTGTTTTCAAACCTACCCTTAGTCTGCCTCCCCCTATCTCCTTTCCTTTCCTCTCCACTTTCCCTCCCTTCAAAGGAAAATATTAAATTTGTTACTCCATTATTTGAAGTTGAAAACCCCAAAGACTTCATGGAATTGCTGAAATCTTCAAGAGTCTTCATCTGCGGAAAGGTTATTTAGGGAAAGTCTAATATACAGGGGGGGATTATGTATGAAATTATTAAAACACATTTATATTAGAAATCTGAGTGATAATGGATTGAAAATTGTTACAGCATCAAGCAATTTGGAAAAAAAATTGGAAAAGTAAATTTTGCAAGCAAACCTTTAATTGATATAAGGATTGTTAGCTTGATGGGAAGTACAGCATAATTTCAAAATATTCAGGAGAAGGGAACCCAGGGAGCTCTTAATCGCTTCCATGTCCTGTTTGTGCGTGAATTATTACAATGGAACATTAATCAGAATTGTTTGGCTAAATTGTTCTTGAGATAAAAAGTTCTCATGGAATTATGTTATTGTAATATCATTTGATGCTGTTAAAAACATTCCAGGTATTATTTTGGTCTGTGCTATTCAGTGGGAAGTTGCAGTAAGTATTACACTGATCCACTCTGTGTATACAATTTTGTCCTTCTCAGTTGACATTCCAGACTCTGGCAAAATGCCACTTTTGCTCCTCATATTAAAATATTAAAACCTTGCATAGGTGGAGGAAGTCTACTGCTGAAGTATGGAAGTAAAATGTGAACTGCCCATTAGTTAATAGGCTGCACCATGTCAAAAAGAAAAGCTGCAGTAGCTGCAAAAGTCCCTGCAGCCAGACTGCAGCCAGGCTGCAGCAATATTAAACTATGTCAAAGATTTATCTCTGGCAGACCAGCAGTAACCTACTGTGTGATAAGTACTGCATAGCAGATAGGATTAACATCCTACACAGTCTGGCTGTAGGATCATGCAGCCAGGCTGCAGCACTATTAACCAATGTCAAGAGATTTATCTCTGGCAGACCAGTAGTGCCTATTGTGTGATAAGTACTGCATAGCAGATAGGATTAACATCCTACACAGTCTGGCTGCAGGATCATGCAGCCAGGCTGCAGCAATATTAACCAATGTCCGAGATTTATCTCTGGCAGACCAGCAGTGCCTATTGTGTGATAAGTACTGCATACAGTAGCAGATTAACATCCTACACAGCCTGGCTGCAGGATCATGCAGCCAGGCTGCAGCAATATTAACCAATGTCAGAGATTTATCTCTGGCAGACCAGGAGTGGCCTATTGTGTGATAAGTACTGCATAGCAGATAGGATTAACATCCTACACAGCCAGGCTGCAGGATCATGCAGCCAGGCTGCAGCAATATTAACCATATGTCAGAGATTTATCTCTGGCAGACCAGCAGTGCATATTTGTGCGATAAGTACTGCATAGCAGATATGATCAACATCCTACACAGCCTGGCTGCAGGATCATGCAGCCACTTCAGGATCCCATTTTGGACACAAGTGTGCAGTACTGATCACTTCACTTCCACCTGAATTTAAGACATTTCATGAGGTCTACATTATGTGCACATTTTTCTTTCACTTAACATATTTTTGCAGACTTTCAAGTCTCTTCCAATCATTCCAAATTTCTACCCCAAGTGTTTGGTTGAATTTCCATTCCCAATCCACAGGGAATAAAGTGTATAGAGAGGAAGGGTTGGTAGAATAGTGTAGTGTTACAAATCTCCAAACCTGTGTGATATCAGCATGGCCGAGCTTCATTCTCGGAGAAGCCCGGGAATATATTATATATAGTAAGGTGTGTGTGCGGTGATTAAAATTCTAGAGCTAAATTTTGGTAGTGAAACAGTCTGAGCTTAGTATTTATAAATCAAAATCTTTAATATCCAGGTTGAATTTCATAACATTTCTGATCTAACAATCGACTGACTGCAGACATCATACATAATGAAGACTTTGTTGTGGTTTTCAATTCATGGAAGCATTAGGATCGTAAGTGCGTACCTAGGTACGTACAATAAAGAATTAATAGTTAGTACTGTAGGTTGTTATGAAAGCAATCTCGTGTAGATATACACATATATATTTGTTCATGCATTGTTCAATCAATTTCAAAACAGCAACGTCATCTGTCAGACTTACACTTGTCGCCATGGTATTTTTCTGCTGGCATTGAAAATAATAGAAAACTGCACAGTCACTGTAAGTGTGACTTGTGAACATATAGGCATTTGTAACTGCTTTTATTTATTTTATTTATTTCCACTTTCAGTGGTAGAACTAATGTAGCGATACAAAAAAAAAAGAGATGTCTTGCTCATTAAAGCAACATTTGGCCTTGAATCTGAAGCCATATAATCCCATTAAAAAATGAAAATAAATTAGCATTAAATACTTCTTTTCGTTGTAAACAAGGGAATTAATGCAACGAAACCTTCTGACAAAATGGATTCTCTGTGCATTCCATAAATAACAGATTTTCTCCTAACAAAAGGGCTTTCTTTTATCTAAGAGTTTTGAACAGCAGAGCACTCTTTAATATGAAAGAGGGTGCTTTTGAATTGATGAAAAGAGGCAATTTTGATATTTTTTTCAGTATTAAGCTGAAGGGCATATACCTCATGGCATTTCACTACATGGGTTCTGGAATATACTGTATATATATATACGCCTGCAGTACAAGCGAAGTGGTTCAAGCATTTTGAAAGAGGTTTTGAGTTCAACACCGAAATCTGAAAATCCCTCTGTTGTAGAAACAGTTTGATGGATGGATATTTGGGAGATTTTAGTCCATGCAGAGAACTGGGTTCTACGCTGATCTGTGGACAATTTTTAGGGGGCTATTCTTGGGGTAGAGGGGGGCTATTTTATGAGTTCAATGTTTAATGAGTTTGTTATGGAAAATGGATCATTGATATAATATCTTGTTGTCCTTTCTTTTATGATTTGTTTGATACTGTAAATGGAATTAGTTATGACATATCTTAGTGAAATAATACCATAGGGGGGGGTGGGGGGTGGGGGGGGGGTGGGGGCAGGTTTGCTCACAGTTTTATTTTTTCAGCCCCCACAATGTTTTTCGGGGGAATTACATGTACATATGATCTATCTTGACCATGAATCTATATGACTATTAAAGTATGAAATGGTAAGACTCACTGCATTTCTGTGTGATCCATTTTTACCATGCAATCGACTATGTGACTAACTAAGAGTCTGGTATTAGACTCATTTCCATTATACTATACATATTATCTAACTTGACCAAGTGAAACTCAATGCATGGTGTATTATAACTGCCAGTAATTGCCTTTTTGACAGGCATAGAGAAGAACCATTACTTGCCAAGCAGGCGAGATTGATACACTTCATTACAGGTTTAATTTAGAGTTAGCCAAGAGGCTGATTAAGATATTCATCCTCTTAGGAAATCAACAGAATAGTCAAACAATCTAAGCCTGGGATGAAAATAACGGAAAAAGTAAAAATAATTATAATAATAATCATAAGGATAAGAATAACAAAGAAAACATGAAATAAACGGAAGCAGTAACTTCCCAATTGGAAAATAGTTGGAAGACTTTGGGAGACATTCATACTGTTTGATCAATCGATGCTGATATACAAGTAAGTTAAAAACAGTCTTGAAATTATAAGAAAGAGACTATTCACTGTCTCGCAACTAAATTGTTGTCTTAAAACTGTCCAAATCAACTAGAATATTTGCCAGATTGGTTGGCAAGTACAGGATCCATACATGTACAGTAGTATAATTTATAGTGGTCGCAACAAAAACTTAAAGGTATGCTGTATTGGCCCCAAATATGCTAGATATTCAAATATGGTCACCTTTGGTCAAAATTGTTAAACTGTTTTTATTACAACCTTCGAGGCATATTTCCCTCGCTGGGACATTTGGTCACCTTGCGTGTTCCTTAAAAAGGGTTGAGCACAATTTGGAGGGTAAAGACCTCCAGGAAAGTACATTTTGAAAACTTCTAGCAATTACTGTATAGCGTGCTATAAATTGGGGGCCAAAACAGAGACTTCCTTTAAGTACATAGATGAAAGTACTGTAATGATGACTTTTGCTTCAGTCGTGTTCATTCCGAATGATGCATACATGTACAAATGCCTCTTTGTTGGTTACCTGGTAAAACTCATTGCTTCATTAAACCTGCATTAAATTTATACAGAGACTAAGTGATATTGTAGTTATCATACATGCATGTATACAATGGGTCGTATTTATGAGGGTAAAAATTAAATTGATTATGGACTATTTAAGGCTCTGGGGGGGGGGGGTACTGTATTATATATACAAACTTAGCATAAATAAGTGCTCATTCTAAAAAAAACTGGTGTCATTCTTTCTAAGACTATCTTTGCCTCTAAGCCATCTGGCGCAGGTGGAAAGACGAAAAAAAAAGAACTTGATTTGATTATATTGAAAACACGCTGACGAGATGTGGAACCCATTTACAAAAACAGATAGTGACAAAATCATCATATAGATTGTAAGTTTAACAACATCTAGACAGAAAAACATTAAAGACGTACCTCCTGTACTATCCATGTTGATGTGTTTCTACTCAGTATTCAATGAGAAATGGATTAATATTGTCTAATTTTGTATGTAGAAAGAACCAACTGTACTGTTTGTATGACAACCACTTCCAAAAATGTTAATCATTTCTTCAAGGCGGTTTGTTCATACAGTATATCCAAGATGGTTTGTTCATATCTCCAAGGCAGTTTGTTCATTTCTACAAGACGGTTTGTTAATTTCTTCAAGGCGGTTTGTTCATTTCTCCAAGGCGGCGGTTTGTTTATTTCTCCAAGATGGTTTGTTCATATCTCCAAGGCGGTTTGTTCATTCCTCTAAGACGGTTTGTTCATTTTTCCAAGGCAGTTTGTTAATTTCTACAAGACGGTTTGTTCATTTCTCCAAGGCGGCGGTTTGTTTATTTCTCCAAGATGGTTTGTTCATATCTCCAAGGCGGTTTGTTAATTTCTACATGACGGTTTGTTAATTTCTTCAAGGGGGTTTGATCATTTCTCCAAGGCAGTTTGTTCATTTCTCCAAGGCGGTTTGTTCATTTCTCCAAGACAGTTTGTTTATTTCTTCAACGGGGTTGGTTCATTTTTCCAAGGCGGCGGTTTGTTCATTTTACCAAGACGGTTTGCCGAACTGTTCATTGTTGTCATCTATGTCTGTAAAGCTTTGTGGATGGTGTATGACAGATGTTCTTTTAATGTGATTGCAACTGTCTTCTGTTGCATGGATACACACAAACCTGTAGCAGCTATACAGAAGGTAACCGTTTCCAAACATCGCAAGATTCTTTACAAACGTGACAGAATTCCCTACAATATAATATATTACAGTACAGAGTTGACAAAGGTTACTAATTAGTTAAGAGTATTGCATGCTCAGGTCAAGTTGCATTTTTGATGGCATGTTTCACTTGACGTAAAGACTTGTTACGTTTACGTTACAGTATATTTAAGTTTTCTTTTCGCACCAATTTATTGAAAACAATTCATCAGTATTAAACTATTGTGCATATTTTTTAGTGGTTTACACTATATTGCCATATACACATAAATGTAATGTAATCCTGCTATGTTAGAAAGAGATACTCAGTCCATGTGACCTTACACCCATTCCTCTGCAGTCCCTCCCTATCCCCTACACCCCCACCCCCACTTCCACCCCCAGACTTTTAGTTTTAAAATAATGGTTTTAAACTAGTAAACTTGAAGGGAAACTAAAGAACTGGAAAACAAGAAAGTTGTTGCTTATTAGTTTCTAGTAAAATTATCCAGTGGTTGACTTAGCTAATGGTGCAACACCACTCCACCCCTCCCTCTCCCTGCTCATGTGTCCATGTACCTACTGTAAGTGTACAAACAAAACTGTTGATGTGCCATAATCAGTGGCGTAGCTAGGGGGGTCAAGGGAGGGCACGTGCCCCGGGCGCCGGGTTAAGGGGGCGCTGAAATGGGAGAATGAGAGTAAAAAAAATAAGCATCTTTTAGAAAAACATGATGAAATTGATGTATGTCGTCAGACATGAATATTTTCCAGTTACTAATAAGAATCTGAACTAAATGTAGTTGTTATTATTAGCAATTTTATAGATTGTGATTTTTTTTCAGTCCATTTCGACCGTTATCTCTTTTATTTTATTTTATTTTATTCTGTTCTGTATTCTGTAATGACTACATGTCACGGAAATTTCAGTATACAGTTCCAAGGCAGTAGATTTCGAAAGGTGGAATGATCATAGGCATAGGAGCACAATTTGATTTAGGGGGGGGGGGGGACTGTAACGACTTGCCCGAAAAATATAACCAAATATTTTTTGCACGCAATTGATTTTTCTTTCAGTAGTGGGGTGAGGGCGCAATTTTCTACTCTTGCACCTGGGCGCCAAACCTCTAGCTACGCCACTGGCCATAATGATTCATTCTACTGTATATAGGACAGTACAGCTTCCCCATCCTTCAGCTCCCTTTTAATAGATCCACTAATTTCCCTTACTTCCTTTCCATAAATCACCAGTCCTGGATTTCCATGACCCAACAAGACTGAGACTGGCAAATTCTTGGCAATTATTTCACAATTGCACAATCATATTGTGTACAAAGTTGCTTTGTTACTCAGAGGTTATCGTAGTTGAATCATAAATGGTTCAGACCCTCCAGTCTGACAGCCACCTGTAGTTAAGCCACCAGCTGTCGTCAAGAGGTCACAAGGTCAAGTACACAGGAGGTCACAAGTTCAAGTAGACAGGACAATTAACAGATCCTCAAATAGTTCCGGATTTGTCATGATTAGGGGAAGTGCAGTCTAGTACATATTTAAATGTGTCTTGATTGATCGGTGGCATGTGGACTTTTTTCCCCTCCCGGTTAAAACATTCTTCAGATGGAAGCAAGCCCATTTGCTTGCACTATCTCAACTTCTCCCCTCGATTCGATCAGATCATCAAGATTGCAGCTCCGGCTATTTTCTTTGTTTACAAGCGCATTACTTTCTTCTCTCTCCATCAAAAGTCGTCACTTCTGCACATGGAATTGAAGAGTGTTTGACATTTGGAGATTCGTGACATATCCTAAATTTTTAGAAAATTTGCAGGAGTTTATTGAAACATTGCATGTTTTAATTTTCAATCATGCTCCGATCGAGTTTACGCAAAATCAATCCTGATCATGTCTCAGAATTTTCTAAGAAAGATGGATGGCTTCTGGTAAGATATTTTTATTTGTTTTTCCATAAATTGTGTCAATAATCAATGTTTCATCTGGAATATTTTAATTTGATTGTGAAAATCATGACAATTTGCAAATTAAAAATTGTGGGCCAATTAATCAAAGCCCCGCTTTTATTAGATTGTCGACAAGATATTGAACCCATGGGGCTTGGTGTTAAATTTTTAAATGTTAACTTTTTAAATGTTGACGTGGATCAGACCCCATATTTTGAACCCAGCAATAGACTGGGTTTGAAGGAGGATCTAACCGGGTGCTCGTTGTTAAATTCGTAATTAATGTAAACCCAGCTTGAGGTTGACTCGAGATCATTGAGCGGTCACCTCTATTTTCCGTCATTGTTTGTTACGCATGTAATTTGACACAATAGTTGTATAAATTGGGAGCAGGGGTGTAAATCACACCCCCCTTACGATTCCATTCCTTTCCTTCTACTTGACCAATCAGGCTTAAGTTAACTGCATAACTGTGTATCAATGATATTTGTATGATATGTACAAGAACCAATCAAAACGGTGCCTTTCAATATTTGAGGAAGTGAGCATTCAGTTTCTCCTGTCTGTGATTTCGAGTTTACGTAAGTTACATAATAAATATTGTACGTTAACCTTTAACACGGCTCTTTACTAACTCTATTTGAAGAGAAAACATTTATTATTTTGATCTTTTAGATGTAAAACAGTCTCTGATAATCGTGAGATTTCTGTTTGCTTGGGACTTTTACTTTCAAGAGAAATGACATCAGTTATCATGCCATTAGTACAGGCAGAACTAGGCTCGAAAAATTCAGGCTATTTACTGGCTAACTGTCAGCGAAGTTTGCAACTAGCAATGAAAGAAAAAATGGGCACTTGCATTTTTCTGTCAGTATTTAGACGTTAGGAAAAAAACACATGATAAGTCATTAATACAGTCATCATTAAGAAACCAAAGTACAATTCTAGGCCTGAGAACTAGTATCAGGTGCCAAAACACTCCATATAGACTTTGGATCTTTTCACCGCCTTTCTCCTTCCTGCCCCCTCCTTTCTACCTCCCCTCCCCCTCCCCCTCCCCTTCCACTAGTGGTGATTTGTACAAAGAAGAAAAAAGCGCCGCTTGTGAACATCCACTGTGTGTGTAATATGTACAGCAAGTAGTTGATTATAAATCTATGAAAAACCACACATTTTATTTCCTGCTTTAAAATATCTAAACAAGAGTTGCACCTACCAGTTTGCATTGTAAATTGGCAGAAGTCTTTGCATGTGCTAATATTAGTATCAAGCACTACGAAGCTCTTTAACAGTCCAAGTAATACCTCAAAATTTAAAGAAACAAGAGTGGTGATTTACAGTGTCAGTTTTGCTTAACATTATCTCCATCAAACATTGAATACCAAACTATTTTACCCTTTTGCCAAGAAGTGATCATTATAAGCTACAGTGTAATACCATCTTTACACAGTTTGTTAGAATCTGTCACATCAACCCAGTATAAACCTCAACAGATCAGAGCCTCTTGCCTTTGAGTCTAAGTAAACTCTCTAACACCTCTTTGGAAAGATGAAATCACTTTTTTTTTTATTCCCTCCGTAAAAGTGTAGGGTAGATTATTAATAGTAGTCTGCAAGAGCCCTCTGTCGCAGCAACACGAAGTAGAGACCCATTTCAATTGGTTCTCCCCATTATAACAATAACTGGTGTGTAGATGCTATGTGAGACAAATCTTGGCTGGGTGGTGATATTGACGAGGGTTTTCTAGGATCAGCCCTGACGACAGAACCAACGATCGTTCTGGCCGCAGGATTCACAGCAGCCAGTCTTATTCAAATACTGACTGACTTATCACATTGGCTGTATTTATCAAAGCCATTTTATCCGCTGCGTAAACATCGCCTTTTTCAATAAATTAATACTCCGTGTCGGTAATTCATAACAGAATATTCGCCGTTCATTTCTATTCGTGGACTTCATACTTTGCCGTGGTCGTGTCCATACAGTCAGCTGATGTGATGATAAACTGGTCGGCGTAGTCCAAAATCCATTTATTTTGCTGCTGCTGCTGCGACTTTGGTTTATTGTCGTTAAGAGAAGCAGGCCACTTTTGAAAAAAGACTGCAGAGAATTATGATGCTCGTTTCGAAGCAAACTGGCTCTAATTGATGGGATTTTAAGGTTAGGCGAGGAGAGATAGACAGGTTGACAGAATTTTTGTCATTTATTTTGGCGCTCTTAATTAGGCTAAGCACACAACGTGTGATATTCACCGGTTGTGAACCAGATTTCATCGTCAGTGTTTTACAGATTTGCATCGATGTGATCGGATTAAGATTCGAGCAGTGGATTTAATTTGAGAGCGAGAGAGGTGGAAGGGAAAAAGGCCGTTCTTATACCTACAATGACACTCTGCAAGGAATGTTTAAGTACTGGAAATAGAATTTGCTGCGTATTAGTTTGAAATCACTGCCAGAGATTGTACCGTGGTTGCCATGGATGAGTTCAAAGGTCGACCAGGAAGGAGCAGCGTTAAGAAAGATCCAAGGAAAGAGGTTTGTGGATCTATCAATTAAAAGCAGGATTTAGAGCTTTTGGTTATTTTGCTAATGATAACAGTGCTCAGTTTTTTCTGCATTATGGGTAAGAGATCTACTGTAACGAAGCAAAAACTGCATCGGTGCCTTTCGTTTCGCTGTGTCTTGTAGAGGGAGGGAATGGGGAGGGGGGGTGGGATGCATCAGGTTTCAAAATCAGTTGAACCTGATTTGATGTTCAACACCAAGCACAGGGTCTGATGACATTTATTTGTCAATTCAGTTGATTCACTTATTTCACCATATTTATCTTAAGGGGGATTGCCGAAGGGGGGGGGTGGGGGACAGCCTAGGGGGAGGGAGGAAGGTATAGGATGTCTTGCTACTATAAACCAATTATAGGTGCTGCAGGTAAAAGAAACTGGAAAAATCACAAAATAAAAATTTGAAATAGCTTAAATTATGTCACACAGTACTGCACACTGTAGCTGTTATTGTATTTATTGGATATTTGGCAAACACTGAGAACTCCTGCTGACATTTGAGTAGATCTGCATGCATGAATACCGGTGAAAATTAATTTATGATAAATTAATAGTCTATTACAGGATATACCATGCTGATAACTTGCCAAACGTTCACCCTAATTGGACGTGAGAATATCCATTTGTAAATATTCATAGCGTGTGACCAGACATGCAAGTGTAATATGTGAACGGTACGGAAGAATTTCACTGTTGTACAGTGTATATTTAATATATTATCCATCCTCGGTGTAACAGAGATGTTATGTGGTTTGTGTGTGGGGTATTAGGAAGGGGAAGGGGATATTAGGAAGGGGGAAGCCGGAAGGGGTATTAGGAAGGGGGAAGGGGGGGGTAAATGTTGAAGAGAGCTAAAAAAGTCATGATAA
>KN890759.1:0-11412 GCA_000934455.1 Apostichopus parvimensis
TCAGCACCATTCATGTGGAATGATATTATCTTTTGCATCAATGAGCGATTAGGTACCATCCTTTGAGGTTTTGGCATTTTCACAAATAATTTGTTACCTATATGTTGCCTAGGAAACAAAGGAAGAAGATTACAGGGGGTGTATAATCATGATGTTAATTAAAGTGACAATTTAAGCGATGCTATAGAGGAGCAAGCAAATAGGACTGTTTGCCACTTTAATGTGCATTAAAGAGAGATGATAAATATTTGAATTTTTAAATGCAGAGAGGAATATTTGCATGAACTATATTTGACAAGGTATTTTTAATTTAAGAAGTGAATGATTGCACTTCTTCCATTTTGGGCTTGGCTTAGATGAAAAGTTAGATGAATTAGTAAATACATCACCATAGCAACTGAATTCAGCAAAAGCCTAATGTACTACAATGTCTATTTCTCAATAAAAGAAAATTTACAAAAATGATTGTTTGCATGTGAATTTGAATATATCTGTGTGTGAAGTGAAACCTAGAAACATGAAATTTCATGTCTGGTATTCAATGCTGGTGAGGTAACAGAGTAGAAAAATGAAGTTATTCTAGATCTGCACAAACTAACCTAAACTTTAAAGCTTTGTGTTTGTGTAAAAATTCCATTTCAAGTGTCATTGATTGTATAAAGCAAACTTACATTGATATTAAAGTGTAAAATAACTGTAAATTTTGAAGGTTAATAGGTATCTTGACATTTTGACTAAATTAATTTCAGCTATCCCAAACGCTTGTAGATTAAAAGGAAGTGGAAGTATAGGCCATTACACGAAAAATGAAGGTCTTTGAGAAGCATTAAAAAATTTGTTAGTTAACAGATCGTTGGGGAGACAATTAATGCGAATCATTTCATACATGAAACTTATCGTTATTTGTAGTTTACATACCCTTAGGATAAACTACAACTTTGTAGGGTCGTATTTCACATCCATTCCATCTTACCTATCTTGTCAAAAATATTTGTCAAATCAACATCAATTTAGAAACAACAGGTGCACATATATTTTGTGTATAATATATACATAGACTACATACATTTGGAACAATATTAGAAATGTGTAGGGGAACAGTACACTACATTGGCCTTCATCTATTTGTTGACATCTTACTATTTGTCGATTACAAAATACAGGAAAAAAAGCCTTGAACATTATTTTAAATTCCTTGAATGGTCTGTGCATGTGTGTGTATGAGATGGCCCTAGATATTAACATATTTATTATTCAGCATCCAGATTGAAATTTTGAATTAATTGGGTCATAGTGCAGGGTATGAGGAAGAATTCAAAAAAGTCCATCAGTTAAATATAGCTCTAATGTACCAATAGGACTTTAGGTTTATAGATATTAGGCGCAAATGCCTAATTAAGGGGAAGCGATAACACATTTTTTGACCCCTTATTTGTTTACAGTGCCTGTAGAGTCATGCTGTAATGTCAAACTATATTGTACGTGATCCGTTAATGAAAGCTCTGTGTATACATTGTGTATACATTGTGTATACATTGAAAGGAAAGGAAAGTTTCTTGAGTTAAAACTGTGTTTGATATGTGTAAAACATCATTTGACACAGAACATGAGTGCTCTGTACAAAGAGGAATCAATAGAGCAAGTGGTATTCTCTGTGTCCTAATCCTCTTAATCCTTCTCTTCGTTTGTGTATGTTTGAAATAGGATGCCACAGCCAGTACTGTATAGGTGTGGGTAAATATAGTTTATACTGAGCCTTGTTTGGCTATGATATTTTGGAAGCATGTGAGCTCTTTGTGAGTCAAAGGTTCACCTAAAGTAAACTCACTTGTCTGCTGCTATCCAATTTAACCCACGTTACCTCTTAAAGAGGTTGGTTGGCATGAGGAGATACAAACTGTGTTCATGGTTTGATGGGGTCTGGGGAAGCATAAGGCAACAATTTTCATTTCTGTGTAATGATATAATACTTTGTGGTGATAGTAGAAATTCCATTGATATGATGAGTGGTAAGAAAAACTTTCACTTTTATTTTTTAATTTTGGCCTATCTTTTTCAACCTGTAGAGCGAGACATATTTATGAACAAGCTTAATACAGACTTTAATATTAGATCAATCTGTCAATAGCAATAACTTTCACTTCCTTGATATCATGTGGTTTACATTACCACAAATCACTAGGCAACACCCAAACCACAAACCACTAGGCAACACCCAGAGCGGAATATCAGTTCTGTTAAAGGTGTGTGTAGTGACATTCAGTGTGAAACAGAAATATAATTCCTTGATGCAAAAACAAAAACAAAACAAACACTAAATCATGCATTAGGCCAGTTCCATGTAAACGATGAAATAATCAGTAATCGGTTAATAACCGATTTATCATATAATCGGTTGAACACTAGTTTTCAAAGTTTCCAACTGCCATTTGGAGTATTTTCTTTATAAAATCTAACTGCAGCTGAAAGCATGGAGCTTACCAGGACTGTACACAAATGTACATAGACACAAGATGCAGACGACAGGATTCATTGTTCCTTAGCAACACAAGTCTATGTAACATGATAGGAGTTACCGCCGTATGCAAGCTATAAGACTCTGTCAGTAGATGTTTGAATAGAAGGTGAATCTCAACAATGTTTTCAAGCAAGCCTTAGCAATTATTCTCAAATTTACCATAAATGCCAGTTATAGTGGCATTCTTTCCGTATATATGGAACGCTTATCTCTTCGAACTGACAAAGGGTTAAATAATAAGTTCGTGGCACTAGGGAGCATGTCACATGACCCTCCAGGGATGGTACCATTTCGTAGAGTGGAATGAGCCTTCCAGGACATTTTAAATTCAATGAGAAATGAGACACTAAGGGTGTACCAGTGTTGTGTCTTCAATAATCTGTTTTGATCATTATCTGTGTAACAAATTTTGTTAGCAAAACCATAAATTTCTAATATCAAATAAATTATTACACAAAGATGTCTACACCAGTACACCACAGAGAATCATTTCGGTTCAAATTAGATTTGTAAAATGAAATAAATGTTAATCCTAGAAAAATGTAACAATCTATCATGGAAAGTAATTGTTTCTCTGTTAATTAGAAAAGAATCCTGTAACATATTTACCACTAATTAGTATATATTTAATCCCATTTAAAAACAAAATTCTTGATATGAAAGATAGCTGTGTGCATCAAAAACAAATATATATAGCTTATCATTGACTTAGAACATGTGTTAATACTTTATTTGGCAGACTAGAATCTAGGGATCATCCTAGCTGCAGTTTTGTCATGCTGATTTAGAACGTTGAGTCATCAGGATTTTGGATTTAATGTATAAACTAAACATTGACAGGACAATTTCATTTATATCATCATGAACATAGATTGGTTTGAATGTATTCAAATAAAGATAATATGATAATGAAAGTCATATAGAAGCACTCTCATTATCTACAGGATAAACTAACATTTTAATGCATTCATTGCAATATCAATATTTGTGTTTTTGTTTTCTTTGTCTATATGTCATAATTAACACAATATTGAGTTGGTTTGTTAGTTTACAGCATTTTGTCACTGTGTATTAAATTCAAGCATAATTGGATATCCTTCAATCTTAATTACTATCTACATGGCTTTGAGCACAACCATGTATACTTCTTGGGGGGCTTTATAGACCCCCCCCCACCCCTCCCCACTGACAAACAGAATATTAAAAATGTGTGGTACAACCTAAACAGTAAAATAATCTTCAATATTCTTTTGAAAATTGCAAAATGGATCACTGTTTTGCATCTAAGCACTTCCCATTTCCCTCAAATTTGGTCTATGGGGAAGGGACACCCTCCCTCTGGATCCTCCCATGGACTATTTAACATCTTAGCCACCTCCTCCCTGTAAAAAAAAAGGTGGTTACTTCCCTGTTGTAGCAGACAATTTTGTGATCCTCAAGTTAGAGAGTTAAGTTCAGTTTTTGGACAGACATGAGATATGTTTGTTGAACTTGCACATTGCATTGTTTCACAACCATTATCATAAAAGAGCAGGTTATTGATGTGAGTGCAAAAACAAGAAGAAAACAAAAAAAGGTGGGGGAAGAAGAAAAAAAAAGGAACTAGAGTTTGAGTACAGACTAGAGACCGTTTCATGCTTGACAAGCTAGGACAAGTTTGATAAGGTAGACATTACTGTTAAGTAGTTTGAGAAAAGCTTTCTTTTTAACCCTTCAAAACACATAATTACTAACTATAATCAGTCATGGTCTGCAACACTTTTATAGCAGATGTGTGTAGGTTTAACCTAACTTGCATGTTAGAAATCTGGACAGAAGTTGTGATTGTCATTAAGTGGTACTGTAATAGCCAGGTATCTATAATTTATGTAGATGAAAAAATAAATACTACGTCGTAGTTATTGTCCACATGCAAGGAAAGGTAATACTCCATAGCTATCATTCAAACATAAGAAAGCTGTACGTTTTTCTTGACTGGCTCTCCTGAAAGTAAGTATAGGACCTTTTGGGGGAAGTGGTTATTGTGAATTGCAGGGGTCTGTCTAAATATGAGTGATGAAAACCCAAACAACTTAGCATTTCAAATATAGCTGAAAATGAAAGAAGGATATTAAAACCATGCTTTGACTGATAACCTAGATCACAGCAGGAATGAAAGTGAAGTATACTCATTGTTTATTTTGAATGTAGAAGAAATCAAACAATGTCAGTGATACAGTATGTGTCACTGCGATGGAAGGATTATTATAGAAGAATGTATTAGAATGTTTTACTTGGCTGTGAAAGTATATAAACCATTGACTAATGCTAGGCTAAGCTAATTGGTGAAATTGTATGATCAGGGATGCAGGAATGCAGATTTTTGACTCACAGTATTATGAGACTGAGTCTTTTTCCTTTGAGCTATTCCAAAGACCATTTGCCATTTCGTAATCTTGACTCCTCAATAGTGCTGCACGGATATTGTGACTGTCGGCTTTTGTGGAAAACTGATATTTAAGATCGTAATATCGGCATATACCGATCCGATCCGATCCCGATAATAATAACAATAATGAAAACCTACTGCCTAATGTTAGGCCATTTCTATGTACAATCTCCCTTCATTTTTAATCTTGTCTATCGTGATCTTTAATGACCCTACTGGTTGGTCATGCAGTGTTGTTTTGTGCTAGTATTGCATTCTTAACATGACTGAAATCAAATAAAAAATATGAAAGATTTAATGTTTTCTTTTTGTTCTTTCATTAATTTCTTACTAATTTTTTTGTTTGCAGTAATACTGCACTATTATTATTATTACGTTATGCCTACACAAGTTTAGCCTACATGTTGCACATGTTGTATGGACCATTATTCTTAATTACTATTTGGCATATCACCAGGATCTTTTTCATTGGAGGATGGAAGGACCCCAGCCCTCCAAAGTTCCTAAGAACCTCGGGTTTATTATCAGGTGTATTTAAATGCTTGCTTCTTTTCTTCTTTTCTAACTTCAGGGAAAATACATGGACATCGAATTTGACTTCAAAGGGGACCCAATTGGTGGAGTCATTACAAACTGTAAGTTGAAAACGGTTCCACTCATAATATTGTGGCTATTTTCTTGACAAATTATATAGGTGAAGATTAAATGTAGATGTGACATTTAACAGCTGGTAAAACCCACTCCCCCTTCCTCCCCCCCCTCCAAAAAAAAGAAATTCTTCTTTTTCTGTTCGTTATCAGATAAAGGTAGAATTTGGGTTTTTTTCAAGCTCTTTTCCGCCAGCATTTGTGCTTTTCTCTTCTGCCTACATAGTCTCTACTTTATCAAACTGCTTTAAAAAAAAAAAAATGAAAAGAAAACAAATATCCATTTGGGAATCTTGCTTTATATGAATATGTTCACGTGTACTTTATGCGTCTTTACATAGTCATTTTTGTGTAGGCTCTTAAACAGTCCATTAAGGGGAGAAAATCTGAATTGCAAATCAGAAGTATAAGACAAAATTGAGCAGTTCAAAAGGTGACAGTCAGGCTCATTATTAAGACTCTTCTCAAGTTTGTGTGCGTTAAGGTGAAGACTGATAGATAAATGAAACCAGTTGTAAACTGGGTTATAACTTGGCAAGGAATTAGTTATAAATGTAAGTTGGGACTAATATATGTACTACTACTTGTTAAGTACTAATTAACCTTTTTGTAAGTGACTATCAAGTAATGGTGTGACCATAAAAGGAATGGGAAGGAGGGTGGAGGGGGGAATGAAATGGGGCAAAAGGGAGAGCATCAAATAAAATCTAAAAATTCATACATGCATGTCTGTCAATTGTGAACCCATCATCTCTCATTTCAACACTCTCCTTCCACCTTAATTTTTATTCTCCCCTTTTATCCATGTCTCCTTCTCTCTCCTTAATTCTTCCCTTACCTTCTAATCAAAATCCTAATAATCTCCTGCAAGGTTAATGTGTGGTCAGTACTGCTGGACAACTACAAACTTTAACAGTTAACTGTAGCTGGATTAAGGCTCTCCCCAAATCTAGCAAATATTTGCAATAGTTCAAACCGTTGACCAAAATTAGGAACATTTATATACTTATACTCTACTAATATTTCTTAGGTCATAAAATAAACCAAGATAGCCTTAGAATGCAATGGGAGTGCCAAAGAAATTTTTCAAGTGGAAAAACTGTTTGTTTGCCTTTAGTTACATTATTTGTTTGTGCTTTTAATACCATCTTTTCATCTGTATATTATTTTTACATACTTCAGGAAACAGTGACAGATTAATATTTCCCACTGCTCATCTAGACCAGCACCTTTTAGTTTAGGGATCAAATTATTTATGACAAAACATTAGTTCATTACAGACCATAATACATGGGTCTGTGTAATGGCATTAGGTATTATACATTCAAATCAGCATATCATGTAACACTATAAGATCAATGTTATGTGTGGTTATGGATTTAATAGTTTGCCCTGTCAGTGACCTATGGCCATGAGATAGTAATGCAAATTATTTGCACATGATGACTTTAGGTACAAAATTTATTTTGATATCTTGTACATTTAAAAAAAAAACCCATTGCTATTAGTCCAGATTGTATTTTTATAATACTGTAAATGCTGTACCTACCTTGGTAAAGCCATACTATGGGAAAGCCATTATACTGTGGTAAAGCCATGCAATAGCCATAAGAGTATGGCACTTTTGACAACTATTTTGTTTATAATTAGCGCATTATAAATCTTAGTTATTATTATTATTATTATTAAAAAATATGATGACACTGTATGAAAGTCACCGGCAGTTGACCTAACTGCCACAAAAAAATGGTCAAATATGGATGGCCACCCAACTAGCCTGGATTGCTCATATGATAGAGCATAGAACTGGTCTCCTTGGGTGATCACCCATAACAGCCAGTTATTTCTTTACACTTTCTAACATTGTTTATAATTTCCTTGTCTGTTGTTGCATTGCATATAGAGGGTATATTATACCTGCATGCATATACCTTGATTTGCCTCTCCTTGGCCTTTATTTAAAACTCAAAATCGTTTCTTTGAACATGTTTGTGCTTCTTGATCCATTACATTGATGAAGGTTTATTCAGTGACTTTATGGTATATACTCATCTAGAGAGTGGGCATATTCTTGTGTATCACTTAAAAAGTACCTCATATTTACTTATGTGGAACATTATAATTATAAAATGTCTAACACACAGACCTTGGTATTTTGAGATATTAGCAGTCAACTGATGTATGTTGAACATTATGATTATGACAGTTGCTGTAGTTTCATGCATCTATAAAATCTAAATTTCTTTCTTGTTAACTGTGTAATGCAGGGGTGGCATTTAATTTATTTTGAAATTTTACTTTTCTTCTCTGCTGTTGTGCTACTATCATTTCTCTCGCTTAGAAGACAATAGATCTTACAGAATATGGAGGGAAAAAAATGGTGAAAAGATGAAACATTTCACAAAGAATCCATGTTTATTAGACATTAAGCCAGTGCATGATGCGGTATAATTGAAGCATAAACTAAATTTGCAAGATCGTAAAGTATGATAAGGGTCCTTCATCCAGCTAACATTAATATTACTGAATATTCGAACCAGCCGTAGTTTGATGAAGAATTCATGTATACCACATACTGTAGTATGTTAGTGCAGGATGTCATGTGATGTATGTACATCAAGCGTAAATGTACTCGCGTGTATGATATGTGAGGGTCGTTCCTTCAACCATACAGAATAAATCACCAAATGAAGAGAAAAGCAAATTGAAAGAATAAGAAAATTATTTTGATGCCACAAACAGGAAGTTGATTTAGACACGTAATTGTAGGTTGAGGCGAAGGATGAAGTATTTGATCTTTTTTATAATTTTTATCTTTGTTCGTTGTCTGATAATGTCATCCGTCGCCGTACTTATTCTATTGAAAAATGTTTCATTTTTGCCTCTTTTGTTAGATCTGTTGGAGAAGTCTCGTGTAGTTTCCCAAGCTAAAGGAGAGAGAAACTTCCATATTTTCTATCAACTTCTATCTGGAGGTACAGACGTATTGATAGGTGAGTCAAAGGGGCATTGCTTTAGATTTTGATGATATAGCTGGCTCACTGCTAAAATGTTTCCAGCCATGTAGTGTAGGTAAATGGGAGAGTGCAGTTGTACAGTAGCTCGGAGACAAGTAAGTATTGTCGCTCGTAAATATTTACCTGGACTGATAGAATGGTCTTTAATTAACTTGGTTTCCCGTTCATGGGAGCTAACAGCTATTTAGAAATGGGGCAGGGTAGGGGAGAAGCAGCCATCAAAATGCTTGCTTATGAACTGTAAAGTCATCACTTAGTTAATTATCATTTTCTTGACAACATGGTTCTATTCTTGCAAATTCTTTCTTTAAGTAAGTGTGAGGCTTATTATGGACACGTTTTTTACTGTTAATGAGTAACTGTTTATATGGTAAACAGACCTTTAAATTTAGCTTGTCCTTTGTAAGACTTTCTCATTGAAAGACATGGATTGATGCAAGGACTGAGGTTAAATCATGTAATAATTAACAAACTTATAATGCAATAGTAAAGTCTATGTGATTTACATTCTGTAGTCTTCTCTAATGGATAACTTCTTCCCAAAGAGAAATTTAATTTAAATTATTTTATGGCTGTTTTGCCGTAACCCTTCCAGCCTCTATTAAACATGACCAACTTGTTTGTTGAAGGTAGCATTTGTTATCTTCTGCTGCTGCAGACATATTGTTATATTTTATGTGACCAAGACAGCAAATCCGAATTGAATCAAGCAAGCATACTTGTTGTATGAGTACAAGAGCATGAGTGCCGTGAGTACCATGAGGACAAATAGAAGTTCTCTTGATGGACTTCTTCCCTCACATGAATAGATTAAAAACAAGTAAAAGGTTTCAGAACCTCGTGGTACTTGAACATCACAGAGTTACAAAATGAAAGCTCTCAGACTAGACTTTTAATATTTGATATCTACCAAACAGAGCAACAATTTTCTTAGCAGTTTTTTGGAGAGTTGTGCTGCACAAAGCTCCCTGTTATATAAGCCAAATAGGATGGTTGGGTTTATGTCCCCTTTAAGTACTTCAATTAAGCTATGTATGCTGGTGGTATACCAACATTGTTCTGATTTTGTAAGTTGTATCTCATGCAATGATGATTTGAATACAAAGAGTGGAATTAGTGAAACATGTCTTCTTTAGTTGTGAATGACATTAAAAAACAACATGAATACATTTAGAAGTTGATTTGTACTCATATTTCACCTGTACCTTATAGTTTTAATGATATCAACAATTTGTGACAGTTACTTTTCAAATGCAGTTCACTACAACTTGCATAAAGGCTTTTATATGTTACAATTATTGGTTACACTTTAGACTCCATGTTCATTAATTAAGTGTGTAGGAGCAGTTAAGCAAACAAGTTAAAACTGACCGATTGCTTATGGAGGATGCAGTTTCAACGAATGATTGTAGAAAAGTTTGTCTTTAATACCGAATGTGTTACCTTGACAGCAATCAATATGTGGGCGTTATGTGATACAATATTCATACAGCACACGAACTGGATAATGTCAATACTTATCGCTAAATTTAATCAAAGTGTTTGCTTAAAGTTGTAGCATTGACACATTTAACACATAAACATTCATTTCTTTTATATGTGGATTTCATTAAAGAGTCTCTTTCCTACAAATGAAATAAATAAATAAAATGAATAAATAAATAAAAAAATGAAAGCTGCTCTGTGAAGATACGTGGTGTTTTTTACATTGTGATTGCAATTAAAAAAGCAATGCATGATGGGGTAGAATCTTTTAGAAATTGCTTGTGAGGAAGCCCCCAGTCATATTACTTGAAACATAATTGCTACATCAGGGAATAGTTTTGTGTTTATACTTTTTGTGTAGCACTTTATGAGTTTAATAACAGACTTTGTTTTTATCATGAATGCTGCAAATGCTAATGGTCTGTGTATATGTCTTTTCATTTGTGTGGCAATTTGGCTAGTTTTGGGTAGGGGGATGTTATGAGGAAGCAGGGACAGTTTTAGTGGAAAAAAATTAATGGTGCAACCAGTGTTTGCCATCAGTAAAGGCTAGCTAGTGCCCTTCCACAGGGTTGAATATACACCTCACATTTACTCCCACCATGCTCCCTCTTAGAAATTAACACCTGAGATGTGTTTTACATTGACACATTCATTGTCTGTCAGAGGCTCTCAAAGTACCATTGGGGTTATCTGACAGATCTGCGGTTTATGTCTTCAGGTCAAATTGGAAGAAAATAAATGCCATAAATTTACTTTCTGAAATATCACAAAGCTTCTTTAATAATCACAACAGTATCAGTTTTGTTTAGTCATGGCATATTTTAGTTTTTGAAATTTCATGTTTCATCACATGTATTTGACATAGAAGGATAGGTTAAACTCTGTTATTCCTTCTGTACACAACTTTTATTGATATGTGGAATTGATTTTGTTTTTGTAATTTTTTGTTTCCATTTATGCAGAGGAGCTTGGGTTGGACAGAGACCCAGAGAAGTACTTTTTCTTGAATCAGACGAACGTCAAACGAATCGCCGATGTTGACGACAAAGAAAACTTTGCAATCACTCAAGTAAGAAATTGGAATGTATATTGTAAATGTTTATAATGTGTACAGACCGGCATTTTAATTAAGTTTTTTCATAATCATTTAAAATTATGCTGAGCGAGTGTAGGTTACAAATGGGCCGGTGCATTTTGTTTATTATACTAAACATTACAATACTATGTTAAAATTCTGACCAGATTCACTCAGGTCACTATAGTGTATTTTCTAAAGATGTCTTCAAATATTTCTTCTTGCCCAAAATGGTACAA
>KN890759.1:11462-39544 GCA_000934455.1 Apostichopus parvimensis
ATGATGGGGTAGAATCTTTTAGAAATTGCTTGTGAGGAAGCCCCCAGTCATATTACTTGAAACATAATTGCTACATCAGGGAATAGTTTCGTGTTTATACTTTTTGTGTAGCACTTTATGAGTTTAATAACAGACTTTGTTTTTATCATGAATGCTGCAAATGCTAATGGTCTGTGTATATGTCTTTTCATTTGTGTGGCAATTTGGCTAGTTTTGGGTAGGGGGATGTTATGAGGAAGCAGGGACAGTTTTAGTGGAAAAAAATTAATGGTGCAACCAGTGTTTGCCATCAGTAAAGGCTAGCTAGTGCCCTTCCACAGGGTTGAATATACACCTCACATTTACTCCCACCATGCTCCCTCTTAGAAATTAACACCTGAGATGTGTTTTACATTGACACATTCATTGTCTGTCAGAGGCTCTCAAAGTACCATTGGGGTTATCTGACAGATCTGCGGTTTATGTCTTCAGGTCAAATTGGAAGAAAATAAATGCCATAAATTTACTTTCTGAAATATCACAAAGCTTCTTTAATAATCACAACAGTATCAGTTTTGTTTAGTCATGGCATATTTTAGTTTTTGAAATTTCATGTTTCATCACATGTATTTGACATAGAAGGATAGGTTAAACTCTGTTATTCCTTCTGTACACAACTTTTATTGATATGTGGAATTGATTTTGTTTTTGTAATTTTTTGTTTCCATTTATGCAGAGGAGCTTGGGTTGGACAGAGACCCAGAGAAGTACTTTTTCTTGAATCAGACGAACGTCAAACGAATCGCCGATGTTGACGACAAAGAAAACTTTGCAATCACTCAAGTAAGAAATTGGAATGTATATTGTAAATGTTTATAATGTGTACAGACCGGCATTTTAATTAAGTTTTTTCATAATCATTTAAAATTATGCTGAGCGAGTGTAGGTTACAAATGGGCCGGTGCATTTTGTTTATTATACTAAACATTACAATACTATGTTAAAATTCTGACCAGATTCACTCAGGTCACTATAGTGTATTTTCTAAAGATGTCTTCAAATATTTCTTCTTGCCCAAAATGGTACAATATGCACTTTTAGCAAGTGGTTTAATGACAGTAACACTGTCCCACTTTTTATATGCAAAGTAAGCTAGGCTTTTGTACATCTGGTATTCAATTTCGTAGGCATGGAGCATAGCCTGAGTTTTGGAATTTTATATTGAAGCTAAGATTAAGCCCTAAGTTTCAACAATGTCAACACTAGGGCGAGCCAATAATTTATGGTACTAACGTGTATTTTATACTTAATAATAAATAATATTAAACAGTTCTTATGTACCGCAACTTACAATAAAGTCTCGCCGCGCTCTACAAAAGAAAGTGAAAGATATGTACACAATATACAATAAGAGTAAACATAACAATTATAACAATGAAAACAGGTGTGTCTTCAAAACAGTTTTGAACTTCTCCACAGACATGACATTCTTTATGTTGAGTGGGAGTTTATTCCAAAGGAGGGTTGAGGAGTACTGGAAAGATTGCTCGCCATAAGATTTAGTGGACACAGGGTGCATAGAGAGCAATGATTGGGTGCTAGAGCACAGACGGCGAGTTGGGGTATAACTTTGAACAAGTTCACCCAAGTAGTGTGGCGCAATACCATGAATACATTTAAAGGTTAACAGGAGTACCTTGTAATCAATAAGCAGTTTGACAGGTAGCCAATGAAGGTCATGAAGTATGGGGGTGATGTGAGAGACAGGGCTAGTGCGAGTGATCAACCTGGCAGCAGAGTTTTGAATGCGTTGTAATTTAGCCAGTTGACTATCACAGAGATATACTTGGAGACAGTTGCTATGGAGTAACAGGGAATAATTAAGTGTTTAAATATTTTGAAGGTTTTAAGTTTTGACTCAAAATACAATGATTCCTGTGTAAAAACCTGCTGTACAACTTTGTAGTTGTATAGCAATTTGACAATTTTGTGTAGCATTTGGCGATGCGATACTGGATAAAATATTCCCCGAGTGAGGTAACCAGCAACCACGGTTGGCCCTGCCATTTGACATATATCATTTTGTGTACCCATGCTTGTAACAAAGTTGAAGAGTATAGTACACAAGCAAAATGTAAAATATAACAAAAAATGGCATTACAGCAAAATGTAGAGGTAACTAAATAAATATGATTGACCTTTTGTGGCAACTATTTTAGGGCAATATTGTTTACTAAAGTTAGTAGTTGACCTACCAAATTGATACTCAGTGTGGCTTACTTCCTCTGGGTTTCCTGGCAAAGCAAACTTGACTTGTCAACATTTCATATTTGGGACCCTTTGCAGGATAGTGATTTCAGGAGAATTAAGGAAGACAAACAAAGTGTAGGTGTGTAATTAACATTTAGTATTAACATGGGAAGTGGTTTTCCTTGTGGCCATGCAGAAATACTGAAAGTACACCAAAATGTCTCCTTTCTACATTGCTTTATGTGGTAAGTGATGAAGCCAGAAAGTGTCCAGAAAGAAAGAAGACACAGAAAGAAAGGAAGAAGACAAAATTTCAGAGAAGTGGAACAACAAATATTTTAGAATCGTACAGGAAACTTAAACTATCATGCAGCTATTAAAAGCTCGATTGATTTTATAAGCTAAGACAGGAAGCCATCGTGTAAACAATTTATGTTTTATCCTTTCCATGTTGTCTTTTCCCAATACTTGAAACGGAGCAAATGTTTATGTCACTGTATTATGATGGGTGTATATTGCCTCAGCACAACTTTCTTGTGAGCTTTAAAGATATACCTGACAATATTGTATGTATCACTGACATTGAAAAACTTCACAAAAACCTTAAAACCAATGAGATTGCAAACTACACTTGTAATTTTAGTTGTTAGCCTTCAGAATGGTAGATTTGGCAAGAACAGGAAGTAGGCATTGACCCTGAAATTGGTCAGTGGGGTGGGGGGGGGGTTCTAAAATGTTACAAACTTTTGTAAGCTAGGTAGATTTGAGTGCATATGTAGAATGGAGACAGGTTTATTTCGTTGTTCATAGTTACCCAGACCTGTTAAAATTTTGGGTTTTTACCTGACGATATATTGTTTTACGAAAGACGCTGGTTAACTTTAATTTATAACCATCTAATTCATCTCAGCAGATGCACTCAAGATTAGGGTTACCATACACCCGGATTTACCCGGACATATCTGTTCTTTTCAATCTTGCTTGGATTGTTAGTTTTTTTTCTTTTTTTGGTTATCATTCAAAAGATGCACGGATATAAACATGCAGTTAATATCCTAAATAGTTTATGTGTTCATCAAGAAGACATCTGGTCTTAAGTGGTACTAGTGTTATCCAGACATCTCAAAGTCCAAGAACTTTCTAAACAACATTTTAAGCCTATCCTTAAAATAAACAGGCTCAGTTTGTGTATCTATTTATCAAATTGCCTTGTCATTGTTAAGCAGTCCTCATGTTCTTCAACAATGAAAACATCTGAAGGTGGATTTTGCAAAATGTGTGGATGTTTGAATACCTTACAATGGAAGCACTTCATTAAAGTACTTCTTACCTGAATCAGTTGTGATGGACAGAGGTAATTTGGCCTCGATATATTGAGAGGAGTGGGAGAGAAAAGAGAAGGAAAGAGGAAGGTAAAATTTGAAAGGGAGGAGAAGGGGAATGGAGAGGGAAGGGTAGGGAAGGGAATGGAAGGGAAGAGAAGGGGAGGGTAGGGTAGGGAAGGGGAGGGGAGGGATGGAGGGAACGAAAACCTCACTCAATGTCAGTAATGATCACATTTTATTTCCCTTTTCATTAGAAAATAAAGCAGCTAATATAGGGATGTCGGTAACTAGCTAGTGTTCAGGGAGGGGATTTTACCTCTTTTAATGTCGGTTATGACACACTCGATATTAACGATCACAAAGCCAATCTTGTTTTTCGATACATCACAAAAATAAAGTGAGATTCTATGGTGCCAATTGACAATTTTCCTTCAGACTATTTATTAATCCATACATTATTGTGATTCAATAGTATACACTCTTTGGATGTATCCACTTTGTCTGTTTAGTGTGTGCTTAAAATGAACTATTACTTCCTTTGCTCACCAATCACAATTTAATTTGTTATGTGATGTGATGATAATTAAAATATGCATTTATATGCGCTTCAGAATTTCCATCTATTTTTGTCAACAGTAATGACAGCAAAATTGCAGGTGACATATATTGTATTAAAGAGTTATGTTCCTGCAATCGATGATCAGTCGGTTAATCTCCTATCACAACCACCTGTGGTCTCCATTGCTCTGTTTAATTTTTGCTGGTGGTATATTTCTTGTCTGTTAAATATTTACCAAAGAGAGGAAATGTCAACAAATGGATTCTATTCCTTTTCTACATTTAGAAAGCCATGCAGGTGATCGGGTTCACAGATGAAGAGATTCTGTCAACTTACAAGCTGGTAGCTGGAATCCTGAAACTGGGAAACATCCAGTTTGAGGCATACACCACAGAGAATGGGACAGAAGGTGTCAAAATCACCAATCAGGAAGGTAGAAATTATTAACAATCGACAAGATTTTAATGTCAAAGGAAGCATGCATGGTTTCCTTTCATATATTTCAGACAACAATGGCTATCAAGAATTATGAGATTAATAGACCGGAAGGTTAAACTTAATAACAGAAGACAAGAATTAAAATGTCAGAGGAGCACCCTTCACATATTTCAGACAAAAATGGCTAGAAATAATGATCACTCTGAATAAACCAGAAAATTTGTGTGGTAAACAAAGTAGGAAGGTTTACATAGCTCTCATTAGCATGCATTGTAAGGCTTACACCACAAAGAAGGGAAGGAAGGTATCAAAATCACTAACTGGAAAAAGTAGAACTTTTAGAATATTTAAATGTCAGACAAACACTGTTCCCTTCCATAATTTCAGACAAGGAAAGGTTTCGAAGAACTCTTAGCAAAGATTTAAATGTCAAATCAGTATGTTATCCTTTCAATTTATTGCAGACTTTTTCAGTAAAATGTGCCAATACAGTTGTAAAAATAGAAGTTAGTGGAACTAACAATCCATGGAAAGGCAAACCAATCCATCACAACTAGCTTGTAGTTGGAATCCTGAAAATGAGTAAATTAATTGCCAATTTATTATGTACTTTGAATGGTACCATGGGAGGTGTCAGACCACAACCAGTCAAGAATGTTTGATGCAGAAATATTTAAAACTTCAGTCTGGATCAGGGTTTTCCTAACTTTTTCCCCCACGAACCCCCTGTGGATGTCAGAGTTGTCCACGAACCCCCAACTTTTCGAGACACGATCTGAGTCATTATTATACTATAATATGCATAACAGTGTTTCATAAAAGATCAAGTTCATAGTGTAATATTGTTGAGTTTGTGGACTTTTGTACATTACTAAATTATATGATATATCAGATTTTAGTTCAACAAAAAGTACTCTAGTTTTGACTTTCAGAAACGTCTCACAAACCCCCTGGGATGGACTCAAGCACCCCCTGGGGGTTCATGCACCCCAGTTAGGGAACCACCAATTAGAGTGTACACAGTTGTTCTTTGCGATATTAAGAAAGTCAAGAAAAGAAAATTCGCTGTGAAATAATAAAATCATGAAAGAGAGAAAAGAAATAATTGCCGTAGGACAAAAATATGAGTCGATGAACCTCAGCGGTAAATTAAGCTCCTAGTGCTCCACCAATTGTGCAATCCAACCCTTAGATAGGTTGCAATCTTTATTTTAGCCATTTCTGTCCTGTTGTTTAGAAATCACACTTGTTGGAGAATGTGGAACCAAGTTTATATTGGATACAAAAAGACAAGTTGCAAGGAGGCTGGATTCCCCAGTAGTCATATTATTTGTGTATTTAGATTATACCTAAAGATTTTCTTTACCGATTCATGAAACAAGGAAATTTAGGCTCCTTTGTTGACATACAAACTGTTCAAGTCACAGCTTTTTTTACTTTAATATATATCGACCTGATATGAATACATCGAGGGTAGCTTGATTTGTATACTACTTTTACACAGTTTTGGCACTGTTAACTATTCCCAGCCCTTCCTGCTAAAGCTTTTTTCCTCTTTGGGGTTACATTACAAGTTGCTATATCATTAACAAACAACAAGTCGTGTTTAAGTTACAGACTAATTCTTCCTGTTTTTCAAGGCACAAATGTACCATTCTTGTGTTTTGTGAAGCAACCCGATAAGACTCGTGATATGAAATGTAGAACGGTGTGTTCTAATTTAATCACTATTGTGCGCTTGAGGAAGTAGGAAAGTTGCTCTGTTTAATTTATGTTAACTTGACATGTAACATTTAACTCCTGTTTGGACTTGCTTGTCGTCAAAGGAAGGTTCTTGAAAACTGCAGTGAATGATTAAAGAGATAATTAAATTAGTCGAGTAGATCGCAATCTGTATTAAAACTCTGCTCAAATTCCTCCTCTTAGGTTTGAGGAGTTCCTCCTCTTAGGTTTTGAAATATATTCCAGCCTTGACATTCTATCTCCCCCCCCCCAAAAAAAAAAAATTGTAAAGAATAGTCCCCACATAATTCATTTCATGACTGGTGAAACACGAACATACTCAAAAGCATTTTAGTTTAGTTTATTTTATTTTAATTTAATTCCATTGTGTTGTTTTGCGAGATATTGAGAGTTAAAGATGTCTCATATTGTAGCAAAGGTTGACTCGAAGCAGGGATGTGTGGTATCATGGATGTACTTATTTGACAAAATCTTGGTTTTTGGCTTTTATTGTTCATGTCTATGTTTAAATATAGCAAAGTTGGGCTAATGAACACCATCCTAGTGCAAAAATTCCAAGTCAAAGATAATTGCGTATGTTAGTACTCCTTTGAAATTGTGTATGTGGGCTGGGGTGGGATGGGGATGGGGTGAAATTTTTAAGATTCAAGTGATAATAAATGAATGTTGGTTTTAGACACAAGAGCATGTGGTTATCAACAAAACTATTTGTTTCCTTTAAAGTAACTATGGGCAGGGGACAACAACAATAACATGAAACATCAACTGTAATACTTTATGATTGAACCATCAACAGCAAGCTGTTTATCAGTATTTGCAGTGACTGAATTACATTAGAAAAAAGCTGCTGGTAGTATAATTGTGATTGCTGTTTAGCCTTCCTCCATTATTCACGTCTCAATAACCGAAGCAAAATGTTGCTCGGAATCAGTTGGGTTGGTTTCATGTTTTCATGTACTGCCAGCAGGTTTTTGAGTCCATTTCAATAAATTTTTAAATGATTCTTGCAACTTAAACATGCTATGATATTTCAGATCCAGTAAATAGTAGTTTCATTTTGATTTTTGTTGTGTTGAAATTTGCTCTTTACATATCATTAACATTAATGTACAAAAAGTCCTTGAGGAAAGAAATGTTTAGGATGGAATGGATCCATTAATAAGTTGCTGGTTAACCTTTTTCATTTGGCAAAGAAGGCGGTGTCTTATTCTGATCAATTGCGATATTATATTAACATAATACTCTCAATGTTTGCTAAACCTTCCAACTGAAAAAAGAGAAGCTCTTAAAAGGTTTTACTTACCTTTACCCAAATTAATCCTTTTCCAAGAAATTAACACTTAACGCTATGACTTAAAAGTCATTTATGTAACCGAGCAGAATACACAGCTATTTGATATGCTATAGCTACTACCTTTTGTACGATACAATACAAGTGTTCATTCATCAAAGTGTCAGAAATGGGTTTCATTATTTGCAGACAGATGGACTTAAATAATATGGAAAAATGGGATGTCTAGAAAAGGATTGGAGAGAATTTTTACTTACAAGGGAGAAACCTCTTGTAATTTACAAGCTACGTTAAAATATCTGTATGAATTTTTTATTTTATAAAGACACCCAGTTTTATTGACATGACTTTTAATTGAAGTGGGAGTGGTATTTCTGTATTAGTCAAAAGTCGACACTCTGTCAATGGTGATATTTACAGTTTCTCTGATATATTTTTCTTTAGAGGATGTTGGGGACTTGGACTTACTTTGCTTTGCACTAGGACTTGTCTTGGACGTGGCCTATCTGAGCTTGGAATCCGACTCAGTTACACCTCATCCCTGGTCGTTTACTCTTTAAGAAGTTGAGAATAATAATGGAGGATAATAATGCAGCCATTTTCTTCACTGAATTTCTTTCACCACTCGGAAAATTAATAATGTAGCTTAAATGTATGACACATTAGATGACAAAGTTTTGACATTTAATGGACGTTAGTAAACTTTTAACGAATGTTGGGGATGTTTAAGACAAAGAAAACATGTCTTCTTTCTCAATTATGTCAAATTTAGGCTGAAGTTATACATACATACATTACCTTTGATGATACCCTAACATGAAACATATTGTGATTTGTCATCAGATTTGGATGCCGTCTGCGAGTTATTTGTCTGTGAGAGACATGAAATGATGCATGCTCTGACCAAGCGCACTGTCCACGGAGGAAGAAACGAGAAGGTGACCACTGCCCTCAACTCCACACAGGCATACTATGCCAGGGATGCCCTGTGTAAGGCTACCTATGACAGAGTCTTCTCATGGATCGTCAAGACCATCAACCAGAGCATTCGGGTAAGACTTCATAGAACAATTTAAAGGGTGTGAAGACTCGCGCACAAAGAAACGTCTCATGCCGGTAATCTGACCTAGTTTCGAATGAGGTGTAACAGAAGTGTTAGACACCACCATCGATCCCAGAAAATACACACACAGCTTGCTACCGTCCGTAATTAGACACTAGTGTACAGTCAATACATACAGCTACAGTCAATACCCACAACACAGTGTACATAGCAGCGTGGACATCTCAGGGTTAGATAAAAGATAACAAGGTATCACGTTTCATTACTGTCTGCATTTTGTAGCGACAAGAAGAAAACGTCATTTGCTAGCAACGGAAAGTTAACTTTTTCAGAGCGCGGCACGCTGGTTTGGGGCGAGTCTTCAATGCCTTTAATGAGTAGGGAAGAGTTGCAAGACATTTTGTTACAAAATGTTTACACTTATGGACAAATTTCCAGGAGATTCACCCCTTTGTGACTTGAATATTTATTGCGTTTTGCAATACAGTGTAATCCCTTGTAATAATCTGTAATATGTAAAGGTTGCGGTGGGCAGGTTCTGTTTCGTTCAATGAAGAGACTGCATCAGTTTTGATCTCAGCAAAAATCTCACAAAAACTAAAGAAAAACAGGGTGTGGGGGGGGGCGGGCATTGGGGTGTTGCCTGAAATCATGATGGGTTTATATATTTAACATAACTTTGAACGAGAGGATTAAGATGTGAGATTACGTATTAAAATGCACTTTTATACAGCAAATAGTTGTCTTCCTGGGCGTTACAGCAGACAGAAGCTTTATGTTATTGAAATTCATGGGATAGACTTCCATGTTACAAATTGCCTCGCTATAGCAACATTGGAAACACATATGTTCTCTCAAGGCCATGAAATACCATGGAAAAAGTTATTCCAAAGCACCAAGAAGTTTGGAAAGTATGTTGCAATGTTTAAAAGTTGGCTCCAGTATAGCATGTTTATCAATTTTTGGAGTCACTTTAAACAGTCCCTTTAAGAAGGTGAGCAAAATGTTCAAACTTCAAATAATATTTTTTTGTTTATAGCAGGGAAATAGTGTCTGATATTCAATCGGTGTGTTGCTGTTTTTTTTTCTTTCACCAGGAAGGAAGTAGCAAAAAACTGAACGTAATATTTCATATCTTGCAGTTACACTTTCCTTTTAATTCGTCATGAAACATTCCTTGGTTCTATGCAGTGTCTCCTGTTTTGAAAGAAGAAATAATTAAACTACTTTGGACTAGAAAAATATTTTGTTTTGTTTCAAATAAAATTATTTTCATTTCAAACAATTTATTTTCATAATTTTTTGTTTCTATCTTTCCTTTCGCTACAAATTTGGCATGTACAAGTCCTTTGCATCCATTTGAAATCTAGAACCATCACTTTAGAAAGAACTTGTACCTGGCAGCATGATATTTGTTCTTTTATCACAGTATTTTGATTCATTTTCAACTCAGTCTTTTATTTCGTTGACATCTGATCTGGCATGAACAAACTTCGTCACTTGTTAATGTGAAAAAGTTTCATCCCTTTTTTTGTTACAAACAGAGCAAACATTTGTTAACCTATCTGTTTAACTTTCTTGATTAATCTTACCATGAAGCCACTGCTGTTGCCCCCCCCCCTCCCCCAAGTCACATCAGCATTTTGAAATGAGATCCAAAGCAAGTGTTTATAGTCTTGTAATGCATGTCATCTAGCCTGCAGACTTGTAGTTAATATTCAGCAATTGTACTCCTCCTGTTCTAGCATAGTTGAAACAGGGATGTGCTCAGGAATATTTGAGTGCTGGGCACATTTGTGCACTAGTGTGATCCACATCCTGAGGGAGGGGTCTCAGGGGTAAGGGTTGCCCCTCCCCTTTGGAAACTTTGCAGATGAAGTATGCTAAGATGGCAAATGGTGCTATCTTTTCCTATTCTGATGCTTACTTCTGTGCCAAGTATTCACTCATGTTTTGGTAATGGTAACATTTGTTAAATAAATCATTAAAAAAAGTGCCGGGCAAAAACGTTTAAAATACTTTTTGTGCGGGGCGCCGTTCAGAACTGCCGGGCCCTGCCGCCCGGCATGAGCACACATCCCTGTTATTCTCGTACCCAGCCATGTGGATCTTGATATTTGCATTATAAGTTGTTCACATAATTTCATTGTAGACTTGCACTTTTATCGTATTTCTGACTTTGCGTCAACTAATTCATGCAACTTGTTGCTGTGGTTTTCCTGTATGGTAGCTTTTAATGGTCACTGCTGTTTTACAATCATTTCATTGGTAATGTAAACTACCATGCTCACTTTTTTAATTTTATTCTCTTTTGCCTGTGTAGGTTAGTTCCCACAGTGGAAGGAAGGTCATGGGTGTGTTGGATATCTATGGATTCGAAATCTTTGAGGTGAGTCTAAATTTGGTTAAATCTACACCAGTTGACTGTGATCATGAATATGTATACTTAAAATCTCACCATAGTTAATAATAAGAAAAACACCAAAGAAGAGGGATTAAAATCAAGGTTGATTTTTTTGGGTTACTTGCCATAGGCAGGCAAGTAACCTATGAAGTTGGCGTGTGCCTGTGTGGGCATCTATGGGTGTGTGTGCGTGTGTTCTCATATTTGATACTGTAAATGGCGTAAAATTTTGAAATGGTTTTTACCATATTTGTCTTCTAGATTTATAAGAAGTCTTCTTTATATTAGCATCAATTAGTCAAACCATATCAATATTACAAAGAGGCACCTTTTCTTGTCTGGTTTGATGATGTTATTTAATATGCTTGGATCATGGAATATCACTTGTTACATCTTTAATTCTTATTTTCTTCTGAACAGCACAACAGATTCGAACAGTTCATCATCAATTACTGTAACGAGAAGCTGCAACAGATCTTTATCGAGCTGACCCTACGAGAGGAACAACATGAATATGTCGTGGAGGGTATTGAATGGACCCACGTCGAATATTTCAATAACATTGCCATTTGTGAACTTGTTGAAAAGGTAAGATATTGACATCACTTTGATGAACACGTATAAGAAACTAGTTGCTAATCCAGTCCGTTAAGGGAAACTGTCTTAGCGATGGAAGGTAGTAGTAGCGCCCTAATACTAGAGGCAGTCCAATAGTTATCACTTCTTGATTAAAATGATAATTTTAAACCAGGCATTTACCTCACTGAGTGTTATTATCTAAAACAATCTTCAATAGTTGGGAATAATTTAGAAGGTTAAGACCCCTAGTATAGTAGAAAATGACAAGAGATGGAGGGGGATGGGGGAGGGTGGGGGATGGGTGAGGGATGGCACATGAAAGGGGAGGAGAAGTATTTGTCTTTAATAAACCCCTGCATTCAGGCTACCTTTATAGATACTCTGATAAAAGCTCATCTGTAGTCCAAATGAATGGCGTTTAAAGTAGCTTAAGACCACATCGTGCTTACCATTTTAGGATCACGCTGGTATTCTGGCCATGTTGGACGAGGAGTGCCTCCGGCCAGGAGACAAAACAGATAAGACGTTCCTCACCAAGATGAACGACAGCAGCTACATCTGCAAGCATGACCACTTTGAGAGCAGAGACAAGATGAAGGCAGACAAGAGCCTGGACAGGGATTGCTTCAGGTTGAAGCATTATGCTGGTGCTGTAAGTGACAACTCTCTCATTTATTTTCTGTATTGGTATATACCTTTGATTGTATTGAGTCAAGTGGAACTTAGCCTAGACCTTGTCGGTTTCAAATACTATCTTGATCAAAACATTGATAGAATAATAGTGACATAAGTTATGCATTGATAAAGAGGACAAGGGCATCTCTCCCCCTTCTTTCACCCATTCCCCTCTTCTACCCCTCCCCATCTTCTACCCCTCCCCTCTTCTACCCTTCCCCTCTTCTACCCCTCCACCTCTTCTACCCCCTCCCCCCTCTTCTACCCCTCCCCCTCTTCTACCCCTCTCCCTTCCCCACAAAAATAAATAGAGAAGGAACAAAAGAACAGCAAAACTTATAGAACTTACTTATAAATATAAACCAAGACTTGTAGCACTGTTTAAGATTATTTACCCCTCATATACCAATGTTTGAAGTAAATGAGGATGATATTCTGTTGTTTTTGTCAGGTCACGTATTCCGTGGACGGATTCATTGACAGAAACAACGACCTCCTCTTTCGTGATCTCT
This sequence comes from Apostichopus parvimensis, assembly GCA_000934455.1. Classification (NCBI taxonomy): domain Eukaryota; kingdom Metazoa; phylum Echinodermata; class Holothuroidea; order Aspidochirotida; family Stichopodidae; genus Apostichopus; species Apostichopus parvimensis. The sequence continues at coordinate 24,281 of KN890759.1, forward strand.
CCCAATTGATGTACTCCTGTAAAAATCAACTGACCAAAGAGATGTTTCCTGAAGGTAACCCTGCTCTGCTAGGGATGAAGAGACCCTCTACTGCTGGCTCTCAGTTCAAGGTATGGTTGTTTACTGGTTGTGCATGGTTCATCCTTGCCTTATGAATATTTAAATATATAATCATGAATATTCAGCTTATTCTATGACCAGCCAGTTTGGACAATTTCCTAATGCTGATACCACTCTACACTGTCCTTCAGTATCATGCTTCAGAGCACTCGTACTGACAGTACGAACAGTTCCTAACGTTTACCTGATAGAAGAACATGATGACATTCATACTACCCGTACTGTGGGACATGAAAGTTAACTACAGAAAAAGTTGGCCCAACTGGGTGTCCATTACAGAAATTGTTACCCATGTCATGTCATTTATGTGAAGTAGGGTAGGGTTGGTGGTGAAAATGTCTGAGCAGTATGTATGGTATTGCAAAGAAGGAAAGCAACAGCTGGGGATGATTCTGTTGAAGATTTGAATTTGTCTGACACTGTTTTATGAAGTTCAAATTTTGTATGTACTCATTGCAATAATATCATCAAAGATGTTTACAACCTAGGACAAGTTTTGGTTAAGTTTTAGAACACTCATGGACACTTTGGCCCTACTACATGTTTGAAGCAGACAAACTCTGGCCTGGCATATTTTGCATATAAGGATGTGGGCAGATGCTGTTATGAACCAGCAAGGCTAATTACTGGTGAATTACAGATATTTGGAAGAGCAGATATGTTATGTAGTAATTTTATGGAACAACGTCCTAGATTCCCCAGTGAGGCTGACGAAAAATGGAGTACTGTTGATTATGTTATTTCAATAAGGAATCACAAAAGTCTTGTTTAAGTAAACTGAAGGCAAAACTGAATCAAAATGTTTTTATTTGATCTTATTGAGGTATATTTTTAGTAGTATGTAGGAAATAATTTTTTTGCTGTGTCACTACATCTTCACGAAAAGCTAGTGTGCACATCTACAAAATGGCGTCATACTGTTTCCTTTTTGTGTTTGTATTGTTTGTTATTAAGAAAGTAAAGAAGGTTTTTAGAATATTTTTCAAGCTTATTGTTCTGAAATACCATTTGTGAATAATATGCCAGCAGTTTGGAGTTCAAGTTTTAAATACAAAAAGAAAGAAAAGCCAACACTTTCAAGCCAAATGCATGCAAAAGATTTGACAGATTTAATTTTCACTATTATTCTGTTTGTCTTGAAAGTGATACCATTTAATACTTGTCTCATACTATCCCATATTTGGTGTTATTTGTCATTCGAACGACAATTTAATATCCAAAAGGATAAATCATAAAATTGCATGATCGTAATTATTCAAAGAATAGAACTCGATGCAAGTAATTTGAGATGCCATTTTTAAAGTTTCGATAGGCATTGCTGTTTTCATTTCTTTATTAATCTTTATCAGTTCAGTTTTATACTTCTGATTATATCCTTGTTTACTTACTTCCTCCCTCCCCCCACCCAAAAAAAATTACCTCTGCTCATACATCAAATATTTTTCTACCTCCTACTACTTACATCATATTCTTTGGTTGAATTTTAAACTTCAAATTTTAGGAATGATTTTTATTTGCATTGTTGTCAACATCTTTTTCATCTGTATGTAACTGTTGTCAAATCTGTCATAATTTGGTTGTTTGTTTGTTTCATCATCCAGTCAGTGTGGGGACACTGATCACCAGGGGCACAAATACATAATTGTGGGAAGGGGAGATGGGGCCTAAAGCAAGCTCCTCCCCTACAAAATAATCCCTCCCTAGCCACTGGCAGATTGAATGTTACAGGAAATCCTAGTGTACACTGCATACATGTATAATATTTATGTGAGGTGCAACGTAAACAGTTTAAATTCTGCAACATAGTTTTATAGCACCATTTTGCATCTGAATGCCCTCCTCTTTACCAAAACTTCTCAAATGGTAGGGGCCACCCCCAGATGACATAACATCTTAGGCCCCCCCCCCATCCCCAGTACAAAAAAAAGAGGCTGTGCCCCTGGTGATCACAGCATCATACTAGCCTGCAGAAGACACAGTTTTTTAGTACCATACATGCATAATAATGTAACGAATTCACTACAATGTTGTATTGCATCTAGAGTGTACTGTGCACTGCGCAACCGCTTGCCAGCTTTCAAACCTGGGTTTGAGGAGACATGAGTATTCACATTTTAACAATGCATGATGAAAGATCTTTCTTTATCACACACAGTGAGGCATAATTTTCAGTGTATAACCAAAGGAAAGTGTATTCCATGAACAGAAGGTTGCATTTTCTGCACACATATCCTTCCCAAAACAAGAACAACACTTCCTATCAATATTGGGGAAAAAGATGTGGATAATTGGGTGCCAGGTTTAGGAACTCATGAATATTTAGATTTTACAAATGATGCAAGCTTAACCAAAGTGCAAGGTCACTTTTGCATACATAAAAGTTAGTGCTTTCTCGCCAACAAGTAATTACATTTTACAAGCTGGCAGTGCAAACTAGCTCAAACGACAGTTGGGATAATGGTTTTAAGTTTCCCAAGAAACTGTACTTTAAACTATTGCATCATTTTGAGAACATAGGCATAATTAGATTTTACAGTGATGCAAACTTAACACAAAAGCATTTGGGATGTTCAAATGTACTCAAAGAGATCAGAAGCACATATCTTACAATTTAAAAGTGGAATTCTATGAAATGTATCACTTCAAGTCTATTAGAATTATTAAAACGATGTTTTATTATTTAAATCAGTCTTTTAAGGGACATATATTATATGTGCTGTGCTTTACTGCAGAAAACTGGCATATAGAAGATAATGATTTTGCAAGCTGCATTGTTACTCTCCATTATGAACAGTGCTATGTATAAACCATATATTAAGTTATAAACCATCTACTCTGCAGACTAAGCTCATACAGGCTGGCAAGTTTATTAGCAACCTTATACCCACACAAAGGTATTTAAATACTTGTGTAACATAATCATCAATTATCAAATGTCTGTTATATATGATAGGTTTATGCATATCTTCAGAACAGCAACAGAAAGTATTGTTTTGGGACCATAGCTCAGGACTAATTGTTATGAATGGTTCATTAATTGAAAACAATCTGCATATTTCACAACCATGAAAAATAAAAACAGTAGGAATAACCTTCATCTGCTTTTAGGACAGAAAAAGTAGAAACCTTTTTTAAGCCAGATTTTGGGGAGATGTTTTCAGTTTTCATGCAACTTTAAAACGGTTTGATGATTATGAAAGCAGAACCTGTAATTTTGATCTGTGCAAATAACTTCACCACTAACCCCCCTTCTCCCCCCCCCCCCTTCCTGGCATAGTGAGTATAAAGAAAAAGTTACAAAATTGATTTAACCTGGAACAATCAGAAAGTATTACCATTGAACACAGCTAGCCATTTACCAATGTAATCGGTCAGGTATGGGTAGCTGGATTCCTATTGTAGGCAAAAAGACAACAGAATCTGTGAAATGGAACATCTCATCATAACATTGCAGACATTGTTTTTTAACATGAGGAAAGGTATAAATTTTTCCTTTTTGTTTTACATGTATAACATCTGCATCACATTGAGCACTTCGGTAATAATATAAAATTAAAGTAACAATGGAAAAGGAAAAGGTGGAGAGGGTAGTTTGGAAAGTGTTGTGTATCTAATTGTTAGTATTTAGTATCTCAAACGGACTCCAAACATACTCAAGACTTCATGTCATCAAATAAAAAGATGTGTTTTTGTCCGAAGAGGGACGACGGCAAGGACCCAGCACTAGGGGGTAAGATGGAAGCATCTTCTCGCAGTCGCCCTGTCACTGCGGCTTACCAAATTAAAGTAAGTTTTAAATGGTGGCCATATTTTGGGAAGCAGTTATAGCTACTATCATTTGCCTGCTAGATATCCAAAAAAGCAGTAACACATCAATCATTCTGTTCAAAGTATCTTTCTGCTTCTCTTTTTTGCTCATTCAAATTCATTTCATTCAAAACTTTGTTTCAAAGCAAATTGCTGGTACGTCATTTTTTTCTTGTAATGAAATTGCCTCGTTTTTTTTTTTTTTTTTTTTTTTTAAATAACTGCTATTTTTTCTTGTAAAGCAAAGCTTTCAATTTTGGTCCAAACATTATAAGAAACAAAAGAAAAATCTGTGCAAGATTACTTATTTCCTTTGTTAATTTTCATTTTAGGTTTAAAACAAGGTAAGGAAGAAGGAAAACAAGCCTGAATTATGAATACTTTCGTGCTCTTTCTTGTAGTGGGTGGAAGTCTCATAAAATGGAAGAATTTAGAGGTGATATCTTTGCATGCCATAGCTGCTATTTGCATGTCGGTGAAGTGTTTGTGTAAACAAATAAAACAGTAACAGGTGTAACTACCAGTGTCATCTGTAGGTATTATTTTACACATAAAGACATACTCTTTTCTTAAATGAGATTCATAATATCTGATGGGAAGACTAGAAAATGTGATTTTAAATATACCAGAGGTTGCATGTCTTGGATGATGTGCCTTGTATTGTATAGGGAATGCTTGAGAGTTTGACTTGTGAAGACTATGCGTTATACCTGGGTGTGTGTAATGATTGAGATGGAGGGGTGGGGATGTGAAGGTAGGGGTAGGGTTGGCATGTCTCAGGAGCAGAGATAATTCTACTCAGTGATGTCTTTGTTTAACCAATCAACAGTTGCAGATGTAGTACAGGTTTCATCTTTCAGAATTAACACACAAAGGCCTTAATTTACATTTATATAGTCACACGACCGGCGATTGATCATAACATTTGTGAAGTGCATTCATAGTTGCAATGCTTTTTGTGTCATGTATATAGTTGGAGCATGGCATTGACAAGTCTAGATATTAACTGTCATGACGTCTGTATCTAATTCATTTTACATTGTTATATGATTATTAATGTTCATATTGTCATTGGTCACGATTGCCTCATTGGTCAATAGTTTGCTGTATTTTTTTTGATCTAGTTAGTAATTTTTTTAGAGAAGATGTGTTATTATAAACAATGATGGATTCATTGAAAGACAGTAAGCGTTAAAAAAAACACATACCTGCTTGGTGTAAATATCTTATTGGATTGCATACATTAATTAATGAAGGTTACACGACGTTGTGTTCAGTCACATCCTCAACCAAGGCATATGTACAGAGTGTACCGGGAAGTTTTGTCATCTGCTCAGACCTGAGTCACCCAAAAGTTTTGAATATGAGCATAGGAGGGGCAGTATTATAGTTTTATCTTATACGTGGAGTTTGTCTTGCTTTTCAGGTACAGCACTAACCACCGAACCACTGTAACTGTTGAGAAATAATGCACGTTTCTCATACAGTATTTAAGATTCATAATGGAAGGAAAGAGATATAAGAATAGAAAAAGGAAACTGCCTTCACTGGGGTTTGAACCCTAGATGTGGAGTTTGTCTTGCTCTTCAGGTACAGCACTAACCACTGTAACTGTTGAGAAATAATGCTCGTTTATAATATTTAAGATTCATGATGGAAGGAAAGAGATATAAGAATAGAAAAAGGAAACTGCCTTCACTGGGGTATGAACCCTAGATATGGAGTTTGTCTTGCTCTTCAGGTACAGCACTAACCACTGTACCACTGTAACTGTTGAGAAATAATGCTCGTTTATAATATTTAAGGTTCATAATGGAAGGAAAGAGATATAAGAACAGCAAAAGCAAACTTCCTACACAGGGGTTTGAACCCTAGATATGGAGTTTGTCTTGCTCTTCAAGTACAGAGCACTAACCACTGTGCCTCTGTAACTGTTGAGCAATAATGCTCGTTTCTAATATTTGAACCTAACAACTTAAGGAGACTTAAAAAAAAAATACGAAAAAAGCCACTTGGCTTTGTGATTCCTTGCCATATACTTTGCTCAAAATTTCAAATAAGTGAGGCAACTTTTCCAAGCGAAAAAGTAGTGAGAGATATTGGAAATTCTGGATACCATTTGTGAGGAGAAGCAGGAAAGATTTCATCACATCAGGAGGTTCTCAATTGTTTTTGGTTGAGGTCAAAGGTCATCTGGGTCGACATCTGGGTCAAACTCTGGAAACCATTCAAACATGATACCGTAGAAATCAGGACATTTATATTATAATAGCTGTTTCTGGTGAATCAGCAGAAGTCAATTGTAATGAAGTAATCGAAACTTCAATGCATTCTTGCATTCTAGTTTTTAGTTGTACAGCTTTTTCAGATGTTTCATGTTGTAAGTCTGTAGCAATAATCAAAGTCATTTATTGTAAATTGTAGATTGCGCTCAAAGTAGCCAAATGCCTGAATCTACTTGCATTTTTGTCACATTTTATGTTGATACAATATTTCATGTTACTATATCATGATGTTGGCTGGTGTTGTGTTCATTCTTTGGAGTATATCGACGATTGGAAGTTTCATAGTGTAAGATGCATTTCCTTTATACATGAAGCATTCAAATTGTAGCTGGGTATAGAGCTTCTAACCTTTCCATTTCTTATACGTCCTATCATAGAAATCCTTTGTGATATATGGGAGCAAAAACTGTGTTGAAGAAAGAAGCCATTTCTGAGGCAATTTGTTATCCCATAGCCTGCTTTCTACGGGTGTTAGCATGCCTATGGATTCCCCAATAATTCTCTTTCAATATCCAATAATCCAGTATGGAATGTGCACGAAAGTAACAAAAAAAGGTAGCAAAATCTCTTCCTGTATTGTATGTGCATGAGTAGAGGGGTAGCTATAGTGGAATTAATACTTTGATGGTACCACAGTAACCCATCTACAGTGGCGGCACCAGCCAAGGCAATAATGGGGGGGGGGAGGCGGGAGGGCAACTAAGGGGCAAAGCATATTTTGGGGACAAACCAATATAACACTGATATGGGGAAGGGGTCCAAGGGGAGGGGTTTCCTCACCTACAAGTAAAGTGACTAAGATGCAAACTGGTTTCATCATTTGATAATTTTTCACATTGATGCATTGGAAGCTGTTTCTAATACAAAGCATTATCCTAGTTCTATATATTTTGGATAAGTAGCAGATATGATGGGGGGAAACTGGGGGGCAAGGGGAAATCTGGGGGAAATTTCCCCTCATGCCCCCTTCCTCACCCCCTCCTCCCATAGTGCCGCCACTGCCAATTGAAAGCAAACGTAAAGCAGGACTTTCCATTTGGTAATTCTTCAAACCTCATGACCTACCTTCACTGTTTCATTTACTTGTTGCACCCTCCATGTTTAATATTCACAAAGATTTGGGTTTATGTCATGTGATCAAGAGTGAACAGATGTTCTGAAGGAACCGTATCAAAAATTTCAACCAACAAATATTTATACTTATTCTGGATTATTTGAAATTTTGACTATTCAAGCTAATAAAATCTATCGTAGTGGAAATACAGTACAGAAAAAGTTAGCTAAATGAATTTAATAAGGCTACTTTAAGGCATAAAAGAGTGATTTTGAGATCTGTTATCTATACCATGGGTAAGGTAGTGAAGGGATACAAGCTGAAGCAGGATGGTCCATAAACTATGGCACGCATCCCAAAAGTGGGTTGCCAGAATTTATGGTGGCTCGTGGGATTTTTCCAGACATATCAAGATATATTATGACAGTTTTTGTTGCCATTTTTGCAAGAACGATTAAGTTATTTTTGTAACATGAAGTTCATAGCCCAAGCTAGCTTTGAGGTGGGGATCTGGTGGGTCATGGCCACATTAAAGTATGTGGGGTGTGCGCAGTAAAGGTCTGCAGACTGCTGCTAAAGAGTATGATGCTAGTTCAGTTCTGTGGTTTCTTTTCAATTTATTGTGTTTATTTTTTGTTTTAAAGGTTTTGTGATAATCACATGCTAATTATTATGCTTTTTAAGTTTCATTGCCCCAAAAGTTTAATTCTCTGCAGGTTTCAAAATTCAACCAAGCTCCGAAATAAAAAAAATTAAAAAAAACATGTTTGCATATGCTTATTATGTTCTTGAAAATGCTTTTCGTAAACAAGACATGCTTTGAGACTTATCGCAATTGGTCACACTGGTGATATTGATTATAACTTGTGGAAAAGTTAAAAAAGAGAGTTTTATATGAAATGATATTGATAGTTTGTCATTTATGAAGCAGTCTATATGTCTCCAGAAATTGGATGAACTCTGCTTTATACCCATACCTTAATATATCGGTATCAGCTCAACAAGTTATTGTCATAGGAAAGGGAGAAAATAAGCGGACCTCACAAGTTTATTTCTTCTTTTAGATCTTTTGTTTTATTTGATCAAACCTGAAGGCTGCTCATCTCCTCAAGCACATCAATTCTTTTTCCAACTAACTGCATTTAATTTACAAAACATATTATACATATGTCATTTAACAACTTTTTCAAATATTTATGTAACTTTCTTTAGTTAGTTAGTTAGTTAGTTAGGTACCCAGAATAATCTGAGCCCACTATTAAAGTTCTCCTCTTAGTATTTATAGTTTTCTTTGTAGTTTTCAGATAGGTTAGATTATCTGCAAAGCAGTTTTCCAACTGGCTCACTTGAAATAATTGCTTTCAGCTCATTCTGATCATATCTCTCGTTTGGTTAAAAAACAGATTTATTTTTAGAGAAATCTCACAGAGGGTGCTTTGAGATAAGAAGCAAAAAATGAAAGGTTATGTTTATAAAGTAACAGTGTTTGAATGCAGAGTAGATTGTGTCCTCTAGTTTCCTTTAGCTGAACTCTTCAAATCTCCTTCAATTCTTACTAGGCAAAACCACTTTTGCAGCAGCAATTGAGAATGTGTCTTGAGAGAGATTGGGAGAGAGAGGGGGGGGGGGGGGGTGATTGGAATAGGATGAGATGAATTTTGAGTTATTTAACATTGCATGACTTGCTGTTTAGTAGGTAACAGAAACTTAAAACTCATAATGAAACCAAGATATTGTACAATTGTTTTCAAAATAAATTTTGAAGCAAACTATCGTCTCGCAAAAGTCAGCTCAATAATAGTCATCCATATAGTATTTGATCCTTATATAAAAAATAATAATATTAATAATAAAATAGTGACAATGTTTCTGATTTAAAGGTGGCATTCTGTACTTTATTTAGCCAACAAGGCATACATAGCCATTTAATAATCAAAGAAGAACAGATTGAAATATTTCCATTGATAAAAATCCCAACTTGAAAATAAGTGAAATGTGTAGGAAAAGCTAGTCAAGATGTTGTTGCATAATAGTGTGCTGGTATTCTTTCTGTATTGAGTTATGAAAGTAAAAAAGTGAGTATATGTCCTACCTTTCTCAAAAATAATTCAGTTATTTCGAAATATTGCTGATGTTTATACAGTTTGTCTAACACTATGAAAACAAAGCTTACTATTTGACTTTTTTTTTAAAATGGCTTTTTAAAAACCTGAATTTTATTTTGATAAAAGAGAGCATCTTATTTTGAGAAGGAGGTTCCAATTTCTTTTAACCTTTCAGTTTTTGTTTTGATTGCAATTTTATTTGTCTAAGGTCACACCTTTCCTGATATATGTCTTAAAGTGAAAGACTAAAGAGACTCTTTAACTCATTAATTCATTAACATAGAAAATAGTTCAAGAAACATTAATGAATATGAACACAAAAGATTCAATTTCCCTTCCTTGGAACCTGTGTGGCATGTGACATCTTTAGCCAACATTGACATTTGTTTTCTTGTGTGTCACTTTTTATCAAAATATCAAGTATTTTAAACACATGAAATTTTGTGTTCTTCATAAAGTTCAGACAAACTTAGTCTCTTTTCTTTTGTCAAGATGATATCAAGTATGATGGAAAAATAAGAAAGAAAAAAAAATCTACAGACTGATGTACAAAGAATGTAATGGCATTGAGGTACTATGTAGTGCCCCTTAAAAGTGCCACAATTTGGTGCATAGTGACATTTAAGAACTATGTTATGCCCTTGAAAGTGCCACAATTTGGTGCATAGGGACCTTCAGGTACTATGTTGTGCCCTTAAAAGTGCCACAATTTGTTGCATAGTGACATTTAAGTACTATGTTATGCCCTTAAAAGTGCCACAATTTGGTGCATAGGGACCTTCAGGTACTATGTTGTGCCCTTAAAAGTGCCACAATTTGTTGCATAGTGACATTTAAGTACTATGTTATGCCCTTAAAAGTGCCACAATTTGGTGCATAGGGACCTTTAGGTACTATGTTGTGCCCCTTAAAAGTGCCACAATTTGGTGCATAGGGACCTTTAGGTACTATGTAGTGCCCCTTTAAAGTTCCACAATTTGGTGCATAGTGACATTTAAGTACTATGTTATGCCCTTAAAAGTGCCACAATTTGGTGAATAGGGACCTTTAGGTACTATGTTGTGCCCCTTAAAAGTGCCACAATTTGGTGCATAGGGACCTTTAGGTACTATGTTATGCCCCTTAAAAGTGCCACAATTTGGTGCCCTATATACTCTCCAGTATTAGGTACTACCAAAATCAATTATGGTTTTTGCTATGCAGATTAATGCAAGTTTAATATTGTCAAGCAAGCCCTTGATGTACGCTGGAAAGTGAAGCATTTTGTGCAACTGTGCTCCAGTCATATATAGCCTATTTAAAACTGACTGTTGGAAACGGATTTTATTTTGTTATTTTCAATTATAGGAAACGTACATTGCGTCAACTTCAATGAAATAATTTAGACAGACAGTTCCTGGAAAATTTTAAATTGTAAGAGACAGTAAACATTGCTTACGTCCTCAATCGATCGTCTTTATCCTACTTTAATACTTACTACTTTGCCAGATTAGGAGACTTTTATTCGTTAATGTCGAGTGTCCCTAATTTTTCACTTTCATTTTCTTTGCTACAGAGTTCTGTCGCTGAACTGATGAAGAACCTGCTTGCAAAAGACCCAAATTACATCAGGTGCATCAAGGTAAAGGTCAATCTCACTCAACCCCCCCCCCACCCCAACGTACTGTGTATATACAAGTAGATACAGATAGTAAGGTTCCTTGTGCTTGATATTTGTTTGGTAATTTTAATCACAATCAACATCCAACAGTCCACAATATCTGCTGGCTATAAAAATTTCCATCTGCTATTTTTATACAAAATGGTACGACAAACCCTTTGTATTTTATTTGTTTGTGTTTGCCTTTGCTTGGATAATTGTTTTGCAATGCTCAAACTCCATTAATTGTTGTTATCAGCACACAATCGTGTTCATTAGATATTGTGAGCTTGGTGCTTCATTCCCAGATATGGCCTCTTTGTTCCCTCTTATGAATCTCTTGGGTAGCTTCTGATTTCTAGATGACCATGACAGTTGTATTATAAATGTAGATATTATTAGTATTGTATTATATATATGTATGTTTATTTATATATATATATATATTATAAAGAAAATCTGTGTGTATTCCAAAAGAAATATTATTAGACAAAAGTATAGAAATAAGATATGATTCATAATTGACATATTAGGAGTACTTTCTTAGAAAATATATATATATATATATACTGGGACCTTCATCAGCAATACTTTGCAATGGAATGAAATATGTCTTTTTTTTTTTTAAATGACAATATGTTATTACTGTAGGCTGTAATCTCCCTTGTATCGTTTATTTCAGCCAAACGAGTTGAAGAAAAGTAATGAGTTTGATGAGGCCTTGGTCAGACATCAAGCCAGATATCTTGGGTGAGTGAATATCACGTCCAGCTGTAAACTGATCGCAGGTACTAACTGAACTGTTATATCGTACCACTTCCGAGCTGGTAGGACGTAATTTTACAGTTGTAATGTCTACTACTCCAACAGGGAGTTAACGATCCAGCCTCTAGTTACCTTGAGATGATAACACTTTCCATATTTTAGCTCAATTCTGATTTTTCCATCAGTCCTTTGGTTAATGCAGTTTTTTTATTTTTCCAGGTGATATTAATCTTTGTTACTCTAAAGATTACCGGCAAATACGTCGGTTTACTTTTGGTGCAGTTGATTCCAAGTCTTTCAGACGATACAAGGGTAAACCTCACCTCCATTTTCTCTTTGCTTCACCTCTATCATATAGATTGCTGGAAAACGTTCGGGTGAGACGAGCTGGTTATGCTTTCCGACAGCTTTTCCCGTCATTCCTTACCAGATATAAGATGCTGTGTCCCAAGACTTGGCCTAACTGGGAAGGAGATCCTATGGATGGCGTCAAAGAACTTATGAAATATCTCAAGTTCAAACCAGATGAGTACGCTATCGGGAAATCAAAGATTTTCATCCGTGATCCGAGAACTGTAAGTAGTGCAGAGGCATAGAGGAGACTTGTCACCATGGCAACATATAAGTGAAGGCTCCTTGTTGACAAACATTTCTAATACAATTACAAGTGCATACCTTGAAAATGACTTCAATGTCGAAGATAGTTCCAGGTTTGGGTATTTTGTTTCTCAGATTGTACATTATAATGTCATTTCCACTAAAGTTTAATGCTAAAAGGTGTACACTGCAATATAATACAATTTAAAGCCTGAATATGTCATAGTTTTCATCTATATAATTAATGATGATAATGAAGTGATGAAGCTAAACATATCCTTCCATCTTATGTTTTTATGGATTTACTCTGCTTCTTCACATTACCTGTCAACTCACAAGTTACAATCATGTCTTGCTTTAGCCTTTTAGCACTACCCTCTTCCACAGTAGAGCCCTAATTCAGGCTACCCCTTCCCCCCACCCACCCCTCCACCTCCACATTCTACCACCAAAAATATCTGGAAGTGTTTATTCAGACTCTGGAGGGTGACAGGTTACCAGTTCACACTAGACACAATAGAGTATTAGTGCATAAGTCATTAGGGACACAGGTAAGTTCATCTCTTGAAATACCCAAACCAGGTTTAAAAGTAAATTGGTATATTGTCAGGAAAGAAGCAAAGAATTGTAACTCTAGGCATTTTACCAACATTACACCATGTTACTTGCTGTCTCAGTGATCATTTTGTTGTTGTCTGAGAATTACAGAGTAAATCCTCTCACAGCTGATATCAAGGGCTCTGATTAGCTATTGATAAATACTGTATTTTTTTTTCAACGTTATTATTTATAGTTTTCATTTTTTGACTGTTATTTGACTCCAAGCTTTATAGATTGGATTTTTGTTTGTTTGTAAAGTCTAACACAGACTTAACATTTTTAATGGAATGTATCAAATGGATAGCTCTCATGAAAAAGGATTTTTGTAAATGAATTTAGAAAATTGTATAGTACTTAACAGGCGATGATATTCCAGAACCAAGTACTAGACAAAGGCATTTGAAACATATTTTATGGTAACAACTTTTTAGTATTCAGTCAAATTAGATTCTAGTTATTTCAGTCCATGTCATCTATTTTCTCTGATTGCAGTTGTTTGACTTGGAAGAGAGGCGAAAGAGGAACATGCACCGGTTGGCTACCTTGATCCAGAAGAGTTTCCGAGGTTTTTCTGCAGAGAAGAAGTACAAATTAATGAGATCAAGCGCGATTCTCATCGAAGCCCGGTTCAGAGGATACACCGTAAGAATTTCCTTAACACATTTCCAAAAATAGAAAAGGCTCCATTACAAACAATTACTTTTGAAACTAATCTCAAAGTTTATGGTCTAGTCAGTTAATGGATAGATACATTACTTATTATTAAAATTGAAAATCATTTATTTAAAGGAAGAGTAAGATTTAAATCACCTTAGTAACACAGTTAGGCATTAATTTCAGGGTATATCAGAAGGAATTTCTATTTCCATCGGCAAACGAACTTACTTCCTCAGCATTTATCCTTCACAAAGAAGAACATTTTGTAATGATATTGGTGAACGAAGGTGTGAAGAAATGTTACAAATGGTCAGAAATGGAATTATTACAATAGAAATTATTCCAGCGTGAGGTGCAGATCCAGCTAAGTACCTATCAAAATATTACAATCATATGCTTCACCCAACATAACTAAAACAAAAGACTGCATGACTCATTCTTCCGGTTAATTTGGCTTCTGTCCAACCATAATTACTTTACAAGTTGAAATAAATAAATAAGGTTACTCAGGCTAGTGGACTAATTTGAGATCTCAGACAGCTGTTTACACATTGTGTGATAGCATTACAAGTTTATCTCATTGTAATGCCCACAAATGGTGAGTTTATTTACTGTATGGTGCAAATCCCAGGCCTAGCCTCAGGGAAAGAATGAAGAGGAGAGTTTTTTTCCTGTGCATCTGAAGTGTAGGCTAAATCTATTAACCATACCTAAATGTTGGCAAGCTACACTTTGTGAATTATGCAAATCAGATGTGAATAAACATAAATTAGGTAATTTTACCGCTTAAAGCGTTCAACGTGTTGTAGTACAAACAGATAATTTAAATTATTCATCGGAACAGGATTGACCTTGACTAAGGAATCAAAGTCAAAATATAAATGCCCTACCATGTGACCAATTCTTGGGGGGGGGGAGGGGTTATGGAATAAACATTGATGAGATTTATTGTACTTGAGCAAAATGGTAACAACATAACAGTTAATACAGCCTCTACTTGATCTACATGAACATTTTAGAAAAGGCGTGATTTCTTGAAGATGAAGGAAGCCTCGACCACTATCACATGCCACTGGAGGGGCTACCAGGCACGAGAGGAGCTGAAGAAACTTAAACATCATGCCCGGTGTGTATGGGCCGCAAACATCATCCACAAATACTACATGGGATGGAAGGTACGTTTCAGAATTTAAGTAACTATTAGGTGGTTGGAAGCAAAAGAAAAAAGTATTAAATGTCATGTTTTTTGTTTTTATGATATACTTTCATAGATTTCCCTAGCCCACCATCTCAGTAGACTTGAAGTGAACTCTTACATACTGTTGATAAAGCATAGTTGACTGTACTCACACTGGCTCTCATGGATTGAATGTACTTGTACTCAGTTCATATTGCAAATGTAGAGTAAATACGTACATTCTCATGTTTAGGGCATTGTGCTTGTACTCATCACTGAGGGCATTGAACTTGAATTGGTACTCATTACTTAGGGTATCGTACTTGAATTGGTACTCATTACTTAGGGTATTGTACTTAATTTAGGTACTCATTACTTATTGTATTGTACTTGAAGTGGTACTCATTACTTAGGGTATTGTACTTGAATTGGTACTCATTACTTAGGGTATTGTACTT
>KN890762.1:3374-13665 GCA_000934455.1 Apostichopus parvimensis
GTTGGCATCAGATTCTACGAACCTTTTTCCCCCGATTATCATCATCATTTAAATTGTTCTAGATTGGTCTCTTTCGATCCCAATATCAAATCAAGGTTAAGTCCATACCTCAAATTCTTACATGCCAATATTTTACTACTTTCTCAGCAATCTCTCTCCCTCTCTCTGTCTCGGATTCCTACAAATAATATCGATATATATAATATCTATCCTCATTTCAAATGCACTTCATACCAACCACGCTATTTACTGTTCGTAAACACAATTAATGAATTAATGAACTCATGTGATGTAATTGTTTCATGCACACTGTATCTGAGGGACGGTCATGACTGTTCAATTGTATGTAGTACGATCTCATCCAAACCACACACTTCGCCAACAGTCAAATTTTTTCCGGCATGCCAGCAACTGCTCTCTCTCTCTCTATCTCTCTCAGTAAAGCTGTCTCTTCTAGTTCCATCGAAATCACCAAATGAAAACGGAATTTGTCAAACTAAACTCGACTCCACATCCAACCCTCATGCTACATTAGTTGTCCGTCTACAGAATCTAATGAACAAAAAAAAATATTCCTTCCTCGAGACGGAGGGGTCTCCGTCTCTTCCGATCGAGTCGAGAATGCTAAATCTCAAAGTCGAGAGAATTTTGTCTAGAATTTTGATTATACCCACTAAATGTCCACGGGGCAATAGAGAGATATTATATAAATTTAAAAAAAGTCTGTTCTCTAAACATTTCCAAGGTTAATTCCATAAATGCTGTTTGCAAGGGATTATATTAAGATTTGGTGGGGGGCTTGTTTTCATTTCCAAGAGTACTCAATTTACTGTGCACATTACTTGCAAGGATACACCGATCTCATTGCCACTTTGAGACTGCAGGTTTAATTATATTCTACTATGCTTATCTTACTACAAAACCATTTTTCTGTCTCATCTATCAAACGAACAAAACATAAATTCCCTTTGCAGGTGAGTTCATTTTCACCAAAACTTCAAAATGGTTTTCAACCTGTCCTATTTACTTCATCTGTTTTCGGAAAAGCATCTAGAAACATGCCAAGTTCATCCGAGAGTCCTGCTTACATTTCCAAAATTCCCTACCTCTTATAAAAACCTTCATTTGCATACAAAATTGCCAGACATTGATCCCTCTATGCAAATTGACAACAGGAGCGTAAAATTTTCAATGCATTACTGCATAGTCAGACATGAGGAGATACATTTCTAATATACCACATGACCACAGAAAAATCTAACCTCTTACTAAGATAGACTTTGCATTATTTCTAGAAAGTGGGTCAAATATCACTGCACATGGCTAAAATGTTATCAAGTATGTGTGGGTTAGATAATTAGTTTGATGAGAATGTGTATGTATGTGGAGCATAGACAAGAACCGAAGCAGAAGTGTCATGTTGTGAAAAAAAATTAAATGTGGACCTATATAGACCTACACCTACTGGTACAATAATTGTCTGGAATTGTTTAGAAAACTATATAAACCATCTTTCCTTGAGATATGCAAAAATTTATTGTCATACAATTATCAACAATCTATAATAAGTTGTGAAGCTCATCCATTATTGTGACTGTCTTGCAGACTATACTGCAGGCCTCGAAATCCCAGACTATAAATTACTGGCTAAGTGCCAGCCAGTGGATTTTGCAATTTTGCCTGGAAAAGGGGAAAAAAGGCACTTGCATTTTCCTAAATGTGGCAAAAATTTAATGTTACTTTTGAATTAATTAATTAATTCACGGAATATGCTAGTGGGAATTTGACTGTAGCCGGTACAGAAAGATACTTCATCCCACTGCCAGTTGATTTTCCCCAAAGGACTATAATTTGGAAGTTTAGACTTATTTTGTGATAGGAAACATACAGTGTATTTATTACATTGCATAGATACTGAACTGTAGTACTACAACAGGCTGGTTTAACAACACACAACCCTTGATATGTATTGTTATTAACCTGAAAACACTCTTGAGGATTTAAAGCAGAAATTTGTCACACAGTAGCTAAACATGTGCCAGAGGTTGAAGAGCCTCTCTCCATCTTTCATCTCCAATTCTCAGTCATACAAGCATCTCCAAAAGCTGAGAGATTTTAACGTCTGTTGGTCATTCCAATCTCGGTGCTCCAGCACCTCGCCTATGACGACGACGAGGCAAAAGAGAAACTATGGAGCACCTTCAGGAATTGAAAATTGCCGAAAATTCTCAGTTTTAAGGAGCGAACAATTAATCAGGAAATGATATCGAATTTCTTCCAGAGTCTAAACCTGGGCCACCTAATTCGGTAAAGTTATTGAGCAGTTATCAAAATCTGTAGACAAACCAATCCTTCAGCAGCCCTCCAATACATTATTCTGATTTTTACTCATTCTCCAAGGAAATCAAAACTTCGCTCGGATTTTCTGAAATCCATATAACATTTCAGAGCTCTTTCTCGATGGCAGCGACAAAATTCCTTTGGTTAAAATAAAAAATGCATGAGAAAAAGCGAGAGGCAGAGAGAGAGAGAGAATGCGGATGGCTATAGTGTTAAGTTTAGTACATCAAAAGAACTCATTGAATGTTAAATTTGAAAACAGAACACTTTAATGGTGCGTGGCCAAAATTATTTAATTGCTTACAAGTGGAAATTTATGCAACTGAAAAACTCTCTGACTTGAAGTAGGTGGTTGCAGTACATTATTCAAATTACATCAAACATCTGTACAATCCTTCTACAAATCCACATAAACGTAGTAGAAATTCCTACTACGTTTATGGTTAAAAGTAGTCTAAGCATTAAGTGACACATGTATGCAACATCAGGAAGCCATGTTTCTAACAATTTAACCCTGTCTGCCCATCCCCCCCAAAAATGGAACACATGTTTGCCTTTAGGTTTTCAAATTTATTTTACAACATCCCAGTCAGCTTTTACTAATTTACAATGATCAATTTATAACAATGTATTAATTATTCAAACCTCAGTCCACATCACATATTAAGGGAGTCAAGCACCCCTTCAACTGATAAAGTTGAAAATTAAGTCACGTAACTGTTTTCGACACTCCTCACGGGCCTTTTGTCGTAGACTGCACGTTCAAATGACAGTCTCGTGACACAAGAAAATACTTTATAAACCTTCCCTCCATAAACATGTAACTATTTCTTCTTACAGTAGTTACATGAAAAAAACTTCTACTGTACTTTTACATCTGACGACGTAGAGTAATGCATGGCATGCATCACTGATATTATGCGCATTTTGTTTCCCAATTTACACAAATAACGGGTTAAAATATGTACGATTCCATCCGTCACCGAGAAAAAACATTTCTCTGGCTATAAAACATATCCTGATCCTAATGGCTAATAATCAGTAAAACAGATAGAAAAGTCCTCTCTCTTCCTTTCCTCTTCTTTTTTGCCTATTTTTCTCCTTAAATTTCTTCTTTTTTTTTGGTCTCCCCTTCCCTTTGGCAAATGCCTGTACTTTGTCAGCTTGACAGATAATCACTTCTCTGGGAAATATGGAGAACATCACCGAAAACCGGAATTATCATTTATAAAAAAAGATGAGCTTGAATCGATAAAAATTGTGTCAGGCAAGAGTGAAAAATGAATTTTGCCCTGATTAGATGCAATACTTTGCCCAAAAATTCGTGATTGCAAACTGCTTTGGATACATCAGGTAGGAATGGGTTATAATGGCTGTTTTGGGGAATCATAAATTGTTTAGTCGTGTGGAACAAGAAAATCCATAAAATGCCCTGGCAAATATCATCTTTTTTACTTCCATCGTCGTAGTCGTCGTCAGGCCTTGCGGCGAAAGTATTAACAGAAACGATATATATTTATCAGCATGATTCGTTTCTCGCTTTAAGCGGCCTTTCACATTATCCTTGGTACAATGCATCTTGCCTTTTCTCTTATTCTTTTATTAGTTCCTCTTCTTTTTATTTCTCTTTTTCTTTCTTTCTTTTTTCCTTTCATTTTATCTTCTTATTCTTTCTTTTTCACTATTCTTCTATATCTTTTGGAGAGACTTCTGTTAGATATTTTTCTATTCTCTGTCTCTCTCGCTCACTCTCTCTATTTTTTTGTTGCTGTTGTTTTCCTCTCCTTTTCTGGCCTCAATCATGAAAACTGATCATTTAAGTTTTGTTGAAGCTCAGAGTTATTCAACCTTGAAAGCTGTTACACAAATTGCACTCAAATTACTTTTCATCTATAGATATATATACCATAGGGTACAGTATATATATACATATATGCATATATACAGTGCCATCCAAAGCTGCTTAGAGCAGACATTTTATCGAGTTATATGTGTCGTTTTATTTCAAGTCTTCAAACCAACAAACATTATCCACACTTGAAGAACTGTAACATCCAGGACAAATTACTAACTGACGTAGTAATATCATATTTAACATAATTTGGATGCAATTTTCATGGGAGATGCAGCAATTTTCATGATTACTAATGCAAATTTTTAATAGGTGTCCATTGACCTTTAAATGTACTTCAAACTCTTCTTCTGTACACAAGACTGTGACGTAATGACAGTACACTGTACAACATATGTATGTATGTCGTTTTCACTTTTTTTAAATTAAAGTCTGACAGATTTCATAGCTCTTCAGTTCCTTGAAACATGATAAACCATACCAGGTTTGAATATTCATGACTAACCTGTCTCCACACAACTAGAGCACATTTGATCTAGGAAGCCCTAAAATTGAGTGGCAGAATAAAAAGGAAATCAGTAATGACAACCAGTGGTCGGTCATCGGGGATCAACGACAGTGCTGTAAGATTACCAGATTGTCCTATGTTATATGACAAGAGTGCTGGAGTTATGAGGAGACAAACTTAACTTTGAATAGGTTACTAAAAGTAACAGACAGCCTATTTATTGGATTAAAAGACATGTTACAGGGGAATAATTTAGTGTTCAAGTTTTACATAGCATTTTTGAGGGATCTGAATTTTTGCCTCTTGTAATGTAATATGGTTTCTGTGTACAAAAACTATACATCTTCGCAATAACATAGCAATTGGCCCATTGTGCATAGCAGTTTTAAGGGCTCTGAATTTAGTCTCATGTACAATGATTTCTATGTACAAAAACTACTATATACGTCTTTGCAATTGTATAGCAACTGGCCCATTTTGCATAGCAGTTTTAAGGGCTCTGAATTTGGTCTCATGCACAATGGTTTCTGTGTACAAAATTTATATACGTCTTTGCAATTGTTGGCCCATTTAGCATAGCATTTTGCAATGTGATACAGGATAAATTATTCCCCGTGTTGTAAAGTATGTGTAGGTTGCTTCAGAGTGGAAGATTCTGAACGAATAGAGAGTGGGAGGAACATGGGATGTATATAGAGGGCTTAAAGGTTAAAGCCAAGTTTAGTAGGTTAGGTAAAAGAGGAAAGTGCATTCGTAGAGTGGAGACAGGGGAGAGAGAGGAGAGTAATGAATTGTATATACTTAGTCCTCTCTATAGACACTAGTGTAAGAGTACACTAATTGTGAAGGGACAGGTAAGATAGGAGAATAATTAATTGTTTATAGTCAGTCCTCCTTATTGACTGTCACACTGAAGTCTAGCTGAATATAAAGTTTTTGTGGAAGGCATGCATGCCCTTTTTTTTCCACTAAAACTACTTCACTTCCAAATTCATGAAACCCATCAGCAATTAAAGAGCTTTAGAGACAATAAATGTAGCCGGGTTGAGTTGACAGAACTTACTTCCTGGAGAATAATTACTTAGTTTTTATAAATACAATTTAATTCGAATAAGTCTGTGAACTATTCTGCGCAGAGGATAATGATCTGAGGTATAAATAAAGTAGCATCTCTGAATTACAAATGAACTAGGATCTCTGAATTACAAATGAACTAAGACCTAATACATTTCAATGTCTTCTGGGTCACGCATCGTTTGAAAAACAACAGGAGGATATACAGTAAAGTACACTAGTTTGAGTCCACTGACAAAATAAATCCAGGTAAATATAATGAACAATGCGCACACATGATTAGACCTTAGAACCATCAATGAACAGCTGACTCTATTTAATTTCTGGCAATGCAGGAGTGGACTGCATATTTTGGCTCAAATTTGCTGGTTACCCCTCATGATGAGGCCCAGGTACTTTCTTGTAAAATTTGATATTTATAATAATTACTACAGCTCAGTACCAACACGAAGCAAGCAGATCTGACACTGTGCACTAAAGGAAATTTCACACATGTCAGAAACTTTGACAGAATTTGACAGAAACATGACAGAATTTCAAAGTGCCGCTCTCCCTTGTAATGAGGAGTTATTCAAAATATTTGTCTTTCATCCAGGGAGAGGTGAGGGAGGGGGGGGCAAGAAATAGTTCAAATAGAAACCAGATCCACAGAGGTCTACTTGAGCAAAGAACTGCAGCTGCATACGATGAGGAGGGAATTATGTTAAAGTGGTTATTTGTACCTCCGGTCCTCAAATTCCGATAACAAGAGTGCTAAGGTTGTGAGGAGACAGGTTAATGAGGAAGCAAAATAAATTCAATAAGTACTGTACTCTAGAGTACTACAATGTACTATTGACACAAGCATATTGACAGCAGTTGCTAAGGCAATTACTAAGTTTAGTAAGTTATGTAGATCATGGGGAAGATGCATTTAAGCAGACTGGAGATGAGTACAAAGAGAGAGAGAAGTTAATTTAGGTAGATCTGAGTGCAATTAAGAACTTGACAACAGATCGGTAAAAGCACTCTCGGAGAATATTTCACCAAACTGAACATTTATTTTGTGAAAAACCTCACGTTTTCATGCCATTAACGCAATTTGTGACAGTTCTAAGCTTTTGCGTAAAGTACTACTGTAATCACTATCAATCAAAAGTGTACAAAACATGGAAATTTAATCTAGACATCCTTCAGCAAGAGTGCAGTAGTTGTGAGGGAACAGGTGAGAGAGAAAGTAAAGTTGATGTGACGTTACTTTATGACACTGAGCATCATTGTCTGTTACATGCAGACTTATTTTCTGTCTAAAATGTAATTCAATACTACAGTGCTTTTTTGTTACAAGCAGACTTATTTCTGTCTAAAATGGTATTTCAATACTACAGTGCTTGCATGCCACTGATCCAACAAAGAACTGTGTATGCCACTTCTGAAACGTCCTACAGTATCTTGTTCATCCTACTATGTGCAATGTGCAAAGTGCAAAACCCACCTGGTAAATGACAAATGCAAGTTCTAACAAACTAATGTCATTATTTTTTTGCGCCTGAACCAAAATTGCCTCAAAAAATAGAAAAAAAGCTTCACCCTGATCGAATATAAAAACAACAGCATGAACTTTGGACCAGAGCATGTCCTCGCAGGTAGGCTTTTTCTTCGCTCTTATATCAACAGAGACCCTAACCACCACAGAATTCCCTCTCCGACCCTTCAATCGTACAAAACACTCGGGAGACGGCAGCTGACAATACAAATCTATAATTTCTCATTATTGCAATATTCATAACAAAATCTCCCCCCGCCTACTGTAGATATCCTTCTCTGTGTACAGCAAACTGTCGGTAAAATATAAATCCATCCTACACGTGCAGAGGGGTATACGGTAGTACATGTATGCATGGAAATGTATCCATGAAATGTATCCATGAAATGTATCCATGTAATTTGTGTTTCATGCATTGTGAGCAGTTCTCACAGTACTCTATAGAGACTATTACAAGCATATTATAAGCATGCACAAGTTCTCCTTTTCAATTTCCATGTTTCATTTTTCTCCAATTTTCTCCATTTTGCTTCCTTTTTCAGTGTTTTTTTTTCTTCTGCTTATTCTTCAGATTCTTTTCTTGTGCTTAGTTTTCTCGATGCAGCCGCTGTATCAGAGAAATCTTCTTAATTAACATGAACAACCTTTTCGTTTGTTTAGAAACTCCATCACTATCCCGACTGAAAGCGCATTTTGGTTGAATTCGACTGCACATGCACAAACAACTTGAAATCTTAAATCTTAAGAGAGAAGGACTTAATGTTCGATTTAATGGCCGGGAGGATTCATGACTGAATCACTTTTTAATTCGTGGAAGATCCGTACAGGATTTTAGGAATTGTTAAAGGCACGCATTACGTTTCAACTCATTTTCGCAAGTTTTCAACTACAGAACTGTACGATTTCAGTTGGTAAATTTTGGGGAAATTTCTTGCGACATATAAGCCTTGACTGTGGTTTGATTTTATAAAAACGAACTTTACCGATGCAACTCCTCACCAAACTGATTTCACATTTAAGCAGATGTAACAGGAAATCATTTTGTCTCAAAAACCCCGCTTCAAAGTGATTTACGATGCAAAAATGTTCAAAATTGCTACCTACGGCAAACAAATTTAAGCCGACGAACTCAGCAGGTTATGTGTACGCACAGAAGCAAAGTCTACAGTAGCACTTGGTTGATATTTCAGTAGTGTACGATTTTCAAAACAAAAATTCAACCACCTCAAAACTGTAACCGAAAATTGAGATTTCTGTAACTTATTCCTTAGAGCTGTTAAGTTGTTCATTTAGTATAGACTGTGTAATCACAGTA
This sequence comes from Apostichopus parvimensis, assembly GCA_000934455.1. Lineage (NCBI taxonomy): Eukaryota > Metazoa > Echinodermata > Holothuroidea > Aspidochirotida > Stichopodidae > Apostichopus > Apostichopus parvimensis. Next base: position 11,989 of record KN890762.1, read on the forward strand.
CCTGTACCATACTGTATTGTGAAGCTTCGACAGCATAGGCAGACAAGAGAACGACGAAGTGCTTTTCGACAAATTCTTTCGATGTTCACAGGAAAGTGGCCGTCCCGACGAGATAGAAACGGAGCACCTACGACTTGAACACCCAAGAGAAGAGCCAACCGATTATGCATGTTCAACGAATATTTGACAGGTAGTAACCTTGCACTGTTTGCCGTCCGCTGTGCCCCTGCAAAGTTTCTGCGGTGGAAACGTCTTAAAAGTTATCGCATCAAAGAAGACTCTGAAAAAAACCTTGAGGCTGAAGGCGAATGCTCGCGATATGATCGCCTTCTTTGAGATGAGCGGTACGGCATAACTCTCACCGGCTAACGTTTCCTGAATTAAGTCGGAGGCAGGAAACTCGATAGGGGGTTGGAAATTGATGAGAATTCTACATCTGGGCCTCTGGCAGGTAGGCTTGGTTGAACATCGTTATTTAGCAAAGGTAGCTAAGGGGATCTATACACTTACATTAATACATCATTCGTTATCTACGAATCATGCTGTTTTTTGGCCATTCTGTTTTTTCCCCTTTTCCCTTTTTTTTTGTAAATATGTAAATGACAATCTTTCTTGGCAGCAGAGCAATAGATCTACAGTGAGATTACTGTACAAAATTTAATGAGTACTCATCAAAACTCCTAAAACCATCTTTGGACAAAAATGGTTGAACTTAAGCATCAAAATTTGTTTGGCAGTTGAAAAAGGAACTTGGAAACTGTTCGATGCAATGAATTTATAATGAAAAATAAAACATTTGAACTGTTGGAGCACTTATGGCTATTTCTGAAAGTTTGTTAACGTCATAATCAGATTGCATTGTAGCTAAATGCAGCAGATAGGTAGGTAAAACGATAAATCGGTCCCATCCTCCGCTCCTTTGGAAGTAATGGAACAGCTCCATAGGCCTATGATCCACCTGAAGCGGTCGACCCAAAGTTGTCGTTCTATTCACCAAAATTCACACATCTCTCTTACGGTGTACAGATCGGGCATTCTTTGTTAGTTTTATGCTTCATTTTTCAGACAACCAAAAAGGGTCAAGACCTGGTTGTCCATTAGGACAAAGTACATGTTTCAATATACATTTACCACTGGTCAGTCAACATCATCACCTACAGTAGAACACTCCCCAAATGAAAACTGTACAATACCACAAGTTTGTAAATGATAACACTAGTGGGCGTATCAGTGCTATTTCAATATGAAAGTTTATCAATTTTTACTATTAATATAAGAGTATATGTGTGGGTCATATCTCATTAACTTTCCATCTAAATGAGATTGAATTCATAAATGAACTGAGATTGTAATTCAAAATAATTAATTTTTGCTCCATCTGTGTCTTAAACATTAGCAGTGATTAAAAACTGTACACATATATTTTACAAAATACTTCAGGCGGCCATTTTAGTTTCATGTGTACGATGACATTTTAAGACCAACCTTCTTCGTTTTTTCTTCTTTTTTTTTCGTTTCACTTTTTTGCTTGACTTAACATTCCTTTTATACTCTGTTTTTTATTTTCGGCGACATTAATCATTTAATGTGGTAATGACGACACAACGGTCTCCCCATAAATTGAACATTTCAAATTAAAATTTTGTGATCAATCAAAAAGATATGTATAAGGGGACT
>KN890762.1:16770-27634 GCA_000934455.1 Apostichopus parvimensis
ATAATTGCCTAATTTACTACTTAGAATATCAAATATACAACTACCTTATTCAAATGATTTATTTATGCTCGCTTTAAGTGTCATTGTAAAATTATGTTATATGTTTTTAGGCTACCAATTTCGATTCACATTTCCAGTTTAAAGCATTTTCATGTTGTAGTCTAGTTTGCTCGTGTATTGCTGTTAAATGAAAGTTTACCAACATCGTTTTTATCTCATAACCTCATAGATTGAGGCGGCTCCTTAAAACAATAATTTGATATTTTTGTAAAGATGAACTTTTAATAATCACAAATTGTCGCAAAGACAGTAAGATATAGGTTTAAAAATACACATATATGTTCCATTCTGATATCATGCACTTAAAAAGTTTCTGTTAATTGCCGTACAATAAAATGTTTTATTCTTACATTGTTTTAACTGTAATCAGTTATTTCTATGTTTGCTAATTGAAAATCTCCGTTGACCATTTTATCCAAAGTTGAAATCATAGCATTCTGTCAATTGACGAACTTGTGTGTACTTATGCATTAAGTTATACGTAGTAACATCCCATTTAATACAACACCTTATTATATTCCGGCCATTTGATTGGTCAATTGCTCGTCGATTGCATGCAAAATCCGCTCTATTGCACTCTATGAAATAGAACCATGGGTTATACTTTTTTGATAGCACTTTTTTTCAATGGTAAGAGAGCAGAGAAACCTGTCTGTTCAAAACAATCTGTTGCATGAGTGCATTTTACATCCAATAATATCCAAATTTGAAGGTGTTGTATAAAACAAATAATGAATGGTTTCCATTCGTGCAAGAGTGCAAATATTTCATTCGTTGAAAGATGTAATTTGTTCCATTCAACTCGGCTGCGCCTCGTTGAATGGAACATTCCATCTTTCAACTCATGAAATATTTGCACTATTGCACTCATAACCATTCATTATTTGTATACTGTGAAACCCACAAGTCCCATGCAAATTTACAGTAATTATTCAGCGCAGCTACATCAACACCCGGGTAGGTGTGGCTCTGATTTTGTAGTTCGCACAACGAAGACGCCGCGTTTTTTCGTCAACTTTTGCGGTATAGGTATGATTTGTTTTCTCCCTCGTCGGCTTAAATAATCGTTTGAAATATTAACATTTTAGATAAAGAACATTTTTGATTGAATTTTTTTATTGCAAACCTATGATTATTCTTGCAAGTTTCAAACAGAGCGGAGTGCATTGTCAACACGTTAATTCGTCGTCCACAGTTATTGTTTACTGTAAGCATAACGTTATAGTTAGACTGTTCGCTGGTAGGCTGTAACGTTAATACCTATCGACAATGTTAGTTGTAGTGAGAAAGTACCAATGGTGACTTGTTCTTCGCAGGTATAAGTACTGATTAAGTGTGATGTCAGTCGACGTCGAAACTGGCTCTATAAACTCACCACAACAATATGTATACTGTTAGAGTTATGCTGCCAGTGGTATAATGGAAGCCCTACTTTTTATTTTACTTCTAACTCTGTTTTGCTGAGCCTAACGTTAGTAGATGTATGCCTAATTAAGGCTCGACAACAGTTGCATTTTTAGGCCGACTTTCTGTCTGCACCACTGATCTAAATATACCCGGATCCAACGTATACGTTCACGAGCTGGAACCACCGCGGTCGGAGCGAATACTCCCGACCAGAAAGTGACTACCACACTAAGTCAATGTGATTGTGCGCTCAATCGCAAAGCATCTGTCGCAACTTCTAAAATCATGCAACTTTGATTGACATCCAATTGCTCAAATCAACAATAGAGAGTCTAAAGGATATGATTTGATGGTCTTAGGCCTTTCAATTTGGAAAGAAAAGCGACTCCTAACCGATTACCTGCGAATGAACGCGAATCCAGTACGTTAGGCTAGACCAGGCTATAGCCTAATCTAGGCTCAGTGCGCTAGGTCTAATCAAAAGTAGGAAGTTATCACATAACATCATATTACGTCACATATATACTGTGGATGGATTAACCTAGCATTCACATATATCTGGGGAATGTGCCATGCATTCAGGCCTAGAATTTCACAATTCTAGCCACTTGTCAGAAGAACAAAATTTGCCAGCATTTAAAACATCTACTGAAATGGCTAAAAGTCGAGTTATCACCAGTTGGACGTGTTCCAGAATTGAAGTACAACACACATCAGTTTACATGTATGTGGCGTGTGAAAGCAGCCCAAAAATGCTGATGTTAAGAAGTAATATAAAAGTCTAATGCTAGGAACAGAATAATGACCACTGGACAATTGTTAACCGACTAACCATGTGTTCACATTCTTAATGTCTACCAAAAATTACCAGCGCCTTTGTTTTGTCTACTGGCAAACAGCAAAATCCACAGGTAATTTATGCAGTAAATAGCCCGAAATAGCATTATTCTTGTAGTTTTTCAGTGATGGGTTCTAAGATGAAAGCCGCAACTCCTGCACAGTTCTTAATCTGTGTTTGAGTATCAGCTGTTCAAGCTACAAGCTAACCTGTCTCCTCGCAACCTTAGCACTCTGGCATATATGCTGAGACACCATTTTGAAGGTCTATGCTAAATGTATTGTTAACTAGGAAGAAAGATAGGTATGAATGGGAAGATACTCCTCAAGACTCTTTGGGTTGTAGAATGAGGACAGTCAGCGACCTGAATTGACCCAGGTTGTGGGGAGCCAGGTAAGCAAAAAAAAAATAATTAAATCCTACCTATAATTGAAAGCAAACTTGAGAAGCATCAAAGAGAAACAAATTTGTAGAATGTAACTTTGAAATATTTAACAAAAAAAATGGAATAAAAATGCCACAGGTGAGCCGATTGTCAAATTTTATATAGGCATGTTACTGTATATAAAAGTATGTAGAGGTAAAAGGTAGCGTACAAAGAAACACTAAATTATATGCCATGAAAACTTGTAGTACAATCCGGTACTGTAGCTTTGCTATTACACATGTACAGTATGCCTGCATGTACACAACACTATTCCCATATTTGCTGAGATTCTAAAAAAAATTGATGACGTTGCATACCAAAAACAACAACGTTCCCTGAATTGATATTTCATCTGTCGACTCAAGCACCATCCGACCGTAGCAGGAAACCTTTTCAAGCTTCCCTCACCATCGCATTCAAGTAAATCCCAAAGGTAAGGCACAGTGCTAATATATATGGCTATGTAAGTAAATTACTTTCATCAAGAGAAGACAAAATTAATGTATAAGCTGCCAACTTGTTACACAGTTTAGCATTTAGCTTAGTTACTATAAATTCCAAACCTTACTGTTTTGGATATTTACAAGTGAAAAGCTTACCTTTCTCCCCACAAACCTTAGCACCCTCGTTCTACTGTGCAGAGATAGAAATGGTAACCTTTTAACACTGTTGGCCCCTCCGGTCAAAGCCCTTCCTTCTCATTCTACCACCCAAAGTGCCTACATCGTTCAATTCAATTGGAACGGTTCCTTAGAATCTTTGTTTGCCTTTTACTGGAAACAGGAATACTGTTACTATTCGTGTGCTAAAGTTGTGGGGAGACAGGTAAGCGGGGCGAAGCAAATATGTGTCAACAAATTATTTTTTCGTCACTTTCCTGAGATTCTAAAACCGAGATGATGCTTAGCCTCTACAGGTAAGTATGTACTGCAATCTGGACTGAAATATAAACCTGACAACTTGGAGCAAAGATTCTAGCAGGAAGGCCTATTGAAGCTTCTATCCTCAATATTGTCTACTTGGCCAAATTGTTGATGTGCAATTTAAGCTCAACTTCTTAAAAGTAGGGTGAATGTAGCACAAGTCATTGACACACTTATACGTCAGTATACAGCAGGAGCGAGCCTCTTGAGTAGAAGGAATCTCGCGGACCGGTTGACGGAATGAACGAATTCCCGTTCTTCAGGTTACTCGCATCCGATGTATCCGTCTTCCGTGAACATGAAGTGTCTCGAATTTCCCGTTCCTATCATCAGCAAGTGTGTTTCTACTATTATCAAACTGGCAGATGCAGTGGTTTTAAAAAATTCTGAAATTCTAGACTAGGCTTAGCATCTAGGTCTCACTATTTTATTTGTCTTTCTTACACAGGAACTTCTAGGCAAGCTTTGTAGACTGTTTAGTATAGCGCTGGGAAGCTTACACAGCTCGATACCGTCGTACAATTTTTCTAGCTTTGTTCAATTTTGGAATTTTTTGTTGTTGAATGGCTGATACTCTAGACATCCTGCCAAATATTGTATGTTACTTTCTTTATGTATCAGAACTTTGGCCATGATAACATACCTTCTAACATACCACAATCATTAGACAATTTATGTCAGAGATAAATTTTGTGAAAAGCAGAGATAAATCAAAATAAACCAATAAAAATCCAATATTACTAATGAGAAACAAATTCTGCGATACATAACCAAACATGAATTGAAGACACAAAGTCTCTGAGACGACCTAATTCCAAAAATTCTACAGAAAATCCAATTTTTTATAAAGAAAATAGCTGGAAAGATAACAAACCTGCACACTGGTTTTGCCTGTACTACAGAAGTCTGAAATATATATAGCTGTAGATTAGAGTCAACAAGTGTATTTCTAAACTATTCTTGTAGAAATATTAAATCTTTAGTCATACATCGTTGACGTCACTCTCTGCATTTTCCTATGTCGGCAGCTTTTACGACATTCACTTGATTTGAGACGCTCATCTGAGCAAAGCCTTGTTCGTGACAGGCATTTTAATTGACCGTGTAATGAGGTTCGGTATCGCAGAAGACGTACGATTTGTAAAGAATCTCCTTGAAAATTTTCAAAATAGGATCTTTCTTTGCAAAGGGTGAAATGAGAAAGGAGAGGTGCACCTAGATTGAGACGAAGATTTCAATAAGAAAAGGTTGCAGCAGCTGCAAAATCCCCTGCAGCAAGGCTGAATCAAATATCACGCAATAAGAGATTATCTCTGAGCCAGACAAGCACTGCCTGTTGTGTAATACTACCGAGGCACGATAGAGCATGTCCTACATAGCCTGGCTTGCGTAACGGCGCAGCGCCCTCGGTATCCTGCTGTTGATATATGGTGCTTAACCAAAAGTGGTGGAACGCAGAAGCAGGACAGGTGGTTTGACGGTTATCAGTTCGGCCTGGAATTTGTACAGCAAGAGTGCTACCAATGTCACCAGACAAAGATACTGACGAACGGCAGATAATTCATGCCACGGTTCTATTAAAATGCAAGGACATGCTGAGGCCAGCTACCCTCAAACTTTTAGGTCCATGGCCCATGACATTCCTTGAACATTGAGCCAGGACCCACCCCTCAGAATCCATGCTCAGAATGCGTCAAAGCTAGCTTGGTACTATCCATGGACTTGATGTTACAAATGGTCAACCTTCGGCAAACCCCCCTCCCCCCCAATTCTGTGGACGAATTTCCTAACATACACGTGCGAGAAACACCTGGGACACTCCCAAAAGGTTTTCACTATCCACTTTTGGGTCGCACCCCAGACAGCAGTTTGCGGACCATCGAACTACGCAAAAAAAAACACCTACCAATTTCTTTTTGATAGCATCTGATTCCACTGTCTGTCCAGTCTTGGAATGGAGTTGAAGTTGGACGGCATGGAGCTGCAAGAGTTGATTGTGAAGCTCTTTCTCAAGGATGGATTTATTTGCTTGTACCTCGCAAAGTTCTTCTCTCAGATCAAGCAACTGGGCCTGAAGAAGATATGGAAAAACACCACTAAAAATAGGAGGCTATGGTTAAATAATCATCATTTTTGCAAATGAAATATGAGGCTTGTGGTTTCAAACAAATTTGGGATTTGTCAATAGCATACATAACACACTAAAAAAAATGCCACAACAGTGCAATATTAAATTTAATTATATGATAAGTTCTAAAATATTTCTGGGATTTATCACTTCTGACTTCATCCTTATAGCATTATTAACCCATGTGGAGGGGAAACAAACGACAAATAACTGACAAAAAAAAACTATACGATTTCATTTTTCATGACCTTTTTTCCTTTCCCACGATGGGGTGACTACTTTGCCATCTTGTATAGAAAGCTGATTACAAGGGCAATTATCTTACTTCAATGCTCAAAGAAACCACTTATAAAAATTTAGAGCATCCTTCATTTTATCATCTCTCAGAAATTTTGTTGTATATAATCATAATGGTTATATCCACCTCAAAGATTTTAAATCTTTTATACCATTTATAGAAAAGCCTTCCCCAGAAAACACTAACAAAAGTTTAGGGGTATTTTTGGAATAGCAAATTTTAATGTACCGTCTTCAAAGCTTGCCTGGGGGGAATTAAAGAGGGGAAAAAAATGGGTAACCTATTTTGTGGCGCATTTATTCCCGTAGATTAAATTTTGCCAGTAATTTGAAGATCCTGGACGGCCTTAATTGTGGCTTAAAACTGAAACATTTGCCTCGTAGGCGTTTCCATGACACGCTTAAAATTAGTCAAGGTGAAGACATTTTTGCCAATAAATGCAATTGTGCTCTTCTTTTTTGCTTTAAAGCAGCTGCAGTTTTTTCAACAGCAACTCTCTGACATCGTTCAAAATATACGGGGGTCAAACTTATACAGTTTGTTTCTTTAATTAACCTCAAAACAGATGTTCAAAACTGCCATCAAAAATCAACATAGTAACACTTAGTCTGGGCTTACAATTGAAACATTTTCATATATTTTAATTCATGTACTGTAGCTTCGGAATACGGCGGTATTAAACCTGCTCTTACATCTAAGGAATTGGGCATAAGTTGCAGGAAATATTTCAGTGTTCAAATTTTGTGATGTAGCAGTTTTGAAGACTCTAAAAATTTTCTCTCTTGACACACAAAGGTCCCTGTGTACACAAAAATTGCTATATATCTTTGGAATTGAGTAGCAATATGGCAATCTTCTCCATAGCATTTTGCTGTGTGATACAGGGTAAATTATTCCCCAGAGATGTACTATCATTAATAATGATAGCAAAATTATCATAAATTATCAAATAATTGCAGCAGTTTGAGTGAGAAGTTTAAAGAAGGTTGAAAGTATTTGCATGAAGCAATAAATCATTTATCTGGAATGGCTTTATATGGCAAAATGCTATGCAAAATTTGTCAAAATGCCAAGATGTACAGTATGAACATAGCAATTTTTGTAAATGTTCTGTACAGTTTGTATGTGCAGTTAGTGTATATGATATTAAGTACATGTTTTATTGAGGATACATGTACTTATATTCCATAAATGCGATGCCTTAAAATTCATCAGTGTTGTTTTAATTTTACACACCAAAAACAAACTACCTAATTTCCAACCTGTTTCCATGGATTTCACAAATGATTTAGTGGCACTGTGAGTTACTAAAGAATGTATCATGGAGGAGGCAGTTAGTAAAGAGCATGTAATAACGTCTGGCATGATAGCTGATCCATTTTGAGAATGGCCGGGGGAGGGGAGGCAATACATATTAACTTAATACAGATTATAAAGTACTTCAGTTTGCCCCAAAATATGCAAATGACTTTCTAGCTACAAACTTCAAAGCATTATGGTTAAGCTACAAGTCCAATTCACATTCCTGACACACCCTTAAACAAGGCCTCAACAATTATGTTGGCCAAATCGGCCACTGGCTTCTGGCAACTTAAAAAGGCGCTACTCTTTGACAATTTGTAATTAAAGTAATGAATGGTCAAATTTCACATAGGCAGTACATTCTCCTGATTGATTTAGGTAGTGAAATGAACCTTCATGGAAGGGCTATAGATGGATGCAGGTTTTATAAATAGGGGGAGTGGTCTCACTCTCCCTCAACAAAATTAAAAACCTCCCCATGCTAACCTCTTCTCAGTTTGCGCATGCCTATGGCAAACCTACTGTACCAGCTGTGTATCTTATATTACAGTTAGCTGAATAATTGCTATGAAGGAAACTGTGTGTAGGTTAATCTATCCACTGGCAAGTCCCATGTGAATGATTTTTAGCAATCAGGCAATGTCTAATATCATGGTACCATACTGTAGCTAATAGTGTACCACTGTACAGTAATGAAACGTATAAGCTACTCTAGTCCAATACTACTTACAATAACCAGCACAGCATGTCACATATCCAATTACTGTCTAGATTCATAACATATATTACTTTGGCATTCTATAACCTAAATTTGACATAGTTCACAAACTTTAAAGGAAATCAAAACATTTCCACCATGAAGGTTCCATCTCATAGATTGCTACTGACTGTGGTCTGTTTATCTTTCAATTACCCTTTCCTTTGTTTTGTCTCTTCTTGTTTGACAGGAAATGACAGGAAAAGACAGGAAAGTCCCTCTTCTGACATGGACATTGTGGATGCTCAAAATTACATTATTTAAATTTGTTCAGTTCTCAATGCAGAGAACTACTGTACATATAGATCAAACTTTAAGGAGCATAGTGGGATTCAGTATCACAACTAACTGACGTCTGTATATCATTAATTGTGATCCTTAAGCTACTCCAAACATGTATCAATCATATATTGCACGAAAAAACGTCTCGCATCTTACACAATATTTTAGCAAATAGGATGAACATTTTTGGTCAGAAAATGGCTAATTATCTAACGATAAGCCATGCCGATGAACGTTCTCTCTATTACATATATATGCATTTCATGCATAAAGTGTTAGGCTAGCTAGCTCGTTTGTGTGAACGAAAGCTTCAATACGCGTAATGAATATTTGTATGTACAGTACGTCTATTTAGAGCTTATTTGTATGTGTACATCTGTCATTTTGTATGTGTACATCTATTTAGAGTTTATTTATCTTCCTTTGGTAGGTTTTGATTGGCAGTTATCGTTGAGTGTTAAGGAAATTGCTTAAATTGCATGACTCAGTTACATCTAGTAGTATAGGCCTACTACATCAATGTATGTCAAAATTGAGCAAAACAGGCATTTTGCTACTGTCTGACGTCATGTGATAGCTCTAGAGGATTTGATTGGTTGATAATCAAATATTAATAAGGGTGTGGTGTGCATGCATAATTGGTTGGACCAACAAAACTGTCAATTTTTACAAAGAGGTTAATTACTCGTTAATTAGGTTTCGCTGATTAACAATTCTATCACAGTGATCTCTCTTTCATCCATCGCAAGTTGCTGATATATGTTAAAGAATGTAAGTTGCCAATGGAATGCTAAAAATTCCAGAAAAATGCCATATGGATCTTTAAAGACTGTTACAAAAACTTATTTACACAAGAAACCTAACTAAACAATAAACCAGGGTTACCCGTAACACTGATTTTTACTTGAGATCAACTGTGTCCATGAAAACATGGAATAATTTAGCATTAACTGTTTGAATAGCAATTTTGAGGTTGATTAAACTAATCAACGTATTATTCATTAGAAAACTGAAAGCAGTAATGCCTCCAGTTCTGCAAAACCAATGAAAAAGGGGAAAAAATCTGAATTTGAATTTCTGTAACTATTTTATCGTTTATGCATAGGATTTTGCGTACAGGATGCCATAAACAGCTAACTTACTTTCGATTATTTATTTCCATTTTTGATTTATTATTCAGTTATTGTTAATTACTAACACATACAAGCACATAGTAGACACTGTTGTGATTTCTGAAAGTCTAGTATTCCCTCTTTATTTTGGGAGTAATGTTTTATCTGTTTAAGATGAATTAATCTTCACAATAATGTTGAACGTTAACCAAGACCTTTTAAATTGATATCACTGGCAAAAATTGTAATCCCTATACTTACAACCTAAAATCCTGTAAAGTCTCCAATGGATCCACTTACAAATTTTGAAGAAAAAAAAATCTTAAGTGTTTTTCTGTCTGGAAAACCGAATTAAACAGGATTATTTCGTGTATGAAACACGTGCATGCAAATGGGTTAGATTTCAAAGGGAGATGCTGAGAGACAAACACCTTTTAAGGCAAAGGAGAATGTATTTGTTGTATAATGTTTCTTAGTACCCACGCAAAGACTTGATTCCAAAATTTAAAACGATAGGTTGTTCCATAGGCATCCCAAGAAATGTTCAGACAAACTAGCCTACTTTGTCAGCTTTCTCTCCAGAAACTTAGTCAAACAAAATCAAACTATATGTCGACATGCTCCTAGCATTTTCTCACCAAAATAAAGAAGAAGGGAAAAAACTCAGTGAACAATTACTAAATAAAGATTTGATCATCAACATCTCGTTGCCCGGACACTTTTTTTAACCAAATCTGAAAAGCAAATTCTAAATTTATCAATTGGATATGTTACTCCCAAAAAGTTTATTTCATTGTTTGATAAGAAACTTGACTAGTCGAGGTTATTTTCGCACCGAAGGTAGCTCATCGAAAAAGGAACCAATGTCTACTCGAGTACCTGCCTTTAACATTTGATATATCACACTTTCAACACAAAGTGACTACATTTTTGCATATAAGAGTCATGGCACAGGTTGTTATGATAATCGTGTAATCATGTGATAAAGACTACACTTTACTGTCCAGCCGACTGTTCACTTTGTGTGACAAAAAAAAGCGTCAAAAAGTCCACATTGCAAGATGCACTGATTACACGGCAGACATGGCCGGTATTAGAATTACAGACTGGTGGCATTGACGCCATGTTCAAGTCGCACGGTGTTAGAATGAAGACCCTTGCAAACTGCTTTAACGAAATCTGTGCGGATATCTCGAGGCGGATAATACGATTGGGACTAACCGAATCTGATATTCTACAGAGCTCTTTCTGCTGCCACAATAATAAGGAATTGATCACTCAACTCCAGGTACCCTTAAAGTAGCATACTGTGAGCTTGGTCTGTACTTGG
>KN890764.1:7248-26904 GCA_000934455.1 Apostichopus parvimensis
TTTTTATTATTTAGTATTTGCTGCAGAATATTATCGATGCAGACCTTAAGTAGAAACAACTATATATATTTAGCTTGGTAAGTGCAATGATATTTATCTTAAAAGCAAATAATGAACAGCAACTGACCATGAAGTGCTATTTATATTGTAAAACCGAAAAGTAATCATTAACTAACATATTTTAAGCATACAAAGAGGCATAGATCTTCGTTACGCAACTAATATCTAATCAACGTTAAGTGTGTTGTTTGAAATTTAATTATTAATGTTGAATTTCCATATTAAATTATCGGAGACCTATCATGATATTTACATGGTATTGTTAGATAAAGTGAAATACTGATGGTTAAGACATAAAATTTCAAGAAGTATACTCAGCTGAGACTGACAATTATTAGTTTAACAACAATAAATTATCGCCAGTATATGACTTTATTGATGTGAAATAAACTGAAAGCATACACCAACACTTCGCAAGGACGAAGAACCATGGGGATAAGAAGGGTAGTGTAGAGGGGAGGGGAGCTTTAACCTCCTACTTTTTTTGGCCATGTTTATGGTTATTTTTGAAGAATATTTACTAAATCAAAATAATCTTCATCACTATTAATACTTGACTATTATCATTTCAAATTTGAAAAAGTCACAACAAGTAGTTCTTTATCGCCCACTTAACCAATTCATCACTCATACTGATACCTAATAGTCCATCGAAGCTATGACGTTTTTAACACAAATTTCTTTAACCAATCGCAATTTGGCTGACACACAGATATCCTTCAATAGATCATTCGTTACAGTAACATGCCTACACTACCCGGCCGTACTTAATACCATTCCACCATGCTTATTACTACCCTCATCTTAAATTTCATGAAGAATTGATATTTTGTGCTAAATTTTCAAACCTTTGAGATAAAATGTTGCAATTTCAAGACATAAGTGTAAATATCCATATCATGCTTATTGGAAATTATCGTAGACGTTTAAGATATAAAAAAAACTGTAGTTAAAATTCTGATATAAACACCAAAGCTCGAATAAACACACGAAATACTGGTATAAGAAGTAGAAATATTAAACAGACAAAATGACCAAACTTCGAGTGATGACAGTAAAAAAAAGTTTTGAAAATGAATGAGAGAAAAAGTGTTATTTCTTAGAAAAAGTAAAAACTCTGAGAAATAAAGCGAAATGTTGACGATTTTTATGTCCCATCTGTTCGACTGTAGTATAAGCGAAAGTAAATTCGTCTGCTCTGTAGATACATAAACTGGCCACAATGTTTCGCCCCCCACACCCCCACCCCTCCTTGATTGTTTGATAGTTTTCTACCTTCCGTTCGGCGCTCTTCTTAAACTACTTGAAACTTCACAGATGGGACAGTTCGAGTTATCTTGATCTCACCCCTACTCCCTATCCCAACCACCAACTAGGTGGCGTTGGTCCGTCCATAAACTAAAATGTCTATAAACTTTGTTTCTCCCACTCTGCGAACCTTTTAAAATTAAGATAATATTTGTGTTCGTTTCAATGGTGTTGGTTTCGTTGGCTTTCCTCCTGTAGTGATTCTGCTACTCAAGGCCGGAACTTTTGGAGGCGGTAAGGGCGGCTTCGTTATTAGTTTTTTCATTTCCTGTTGTTCTGTCTTTACTTCACCTTTGCTTTTAACGGTCACAACACCCCTCTGATGCTTTGATATCTTACCTTGTCTTTTGGTTATTCGGATCTGGTCACCAGTACAGGTCTCTGCTTTATAGTTCAGGTTCTCACATATCTCTGGAATCTCGCTGTCTTTTCTACCTCTTTCATCCGTGTAGTTTATCATTGCTTTTAGTTTATTATGTTCTTTCTTCTTCGAAAGCTGTCTCTTCACTTTAGAAACGTATCGTTGTAGGTAATACCTGGAAGGACAATATAGGTTATTTGTAGAAGGAGGTTGTTTTCCAAGAAAAATACATTTTTCGGTTTTCTTTTAGCACACTGACACTCGGAACACAGTCATCGACATTTATGGACCTGATTTCACAAGATTATACATTCAGAAAGAACCAAAATGGAGTTGACTTCAGTCTGAACAGTTTGATAACTATAAGTGTAAGAAACGTAGGGCCTAGTTTAACATGGGACTTACTTTCGTACACAGCGATCAGCACAAAGTGAAATAATGGAGCCCAGGACAAACGTGCATGAGATTACAATCCACCAGTAGCTGCATCTGTACCAATCTGCAAAGGTAAGAGATTCATTAAAGTACGACCGTACGGTACATAAAATGTAAAGGTAAGGTTATTAGCTAATAGCATGTAACCTACTGTTGGGCACACATCCTACTGTATAGGACATGTAGCCTACTGTAGGGCATGCAACCTACTGTATAGGACATGTAGCCTACTGTAGGGCATGTAGCCTACTGTAGGGCGTACAGCCTACTGTATAGGACATGTAGCCTACTGTAGGGCGTACAGCCTTCTGTAAAAGACATGTAGCCTACTGTATGGCATGCAGCCTACTGTATAGGACATGTAGCCTACTATAGGGCATACAGCCTACTGTATAGGACATGTAGCCTACTGTAGGGCATACAGCCTACTGTATATGACATGTAGCCTACTGTAGGGCATGCAGCCTACTGTACAGGACACGTAGCCTACGGTAGGGCATGTAGCCTACTGTAGGGCACACAACCTACTGTATAGGACATGTAGCCTACTGTAGGGCATACAGCCTACTGTATAGGACATGTAGCCTACTGTAGGGTATGCAACCTACTGTATATGACATGTAGCCTACTGTAGGACATTTAGCATACAGTAGGTCTGGAAATACGTATAATTGTATGAACAAAACTGATAAATGAAAAGACGAAATGCAATCCATAAAATGGGGATGCATGGGATCCCTAACCGCACCTCATAGCTAATAGGGTATATCCTTATAAACACGAAAAAGCTAATAGAATCGAATGTAGAAGAAATATTATAACGCATGCAGAAGATGTAACTGTAGCTTCACGCACATTTAAGGACAATACTAATTTATAACGAATGCAGAAGATGCAATCAATTGAATCTCAAAGCATAGCTTCACGCACATTTAAGGACAATACTAATTTATCGGGAAAGCATCACAGAAAGACATGGTTTTATGTATAACACCTGTTAATTGAAATATGCATTGTAAATATTGAAGGTAATACTAACAATTAAACAAAGTAAACTGATACTATTTTAATTGTTCTCTGTTTGCTGTTAATGGGCTGGTGGTGTATGCTAACATTACCGATCCCAGTAGCTTGATAGTGATGTTAACTAACCGATTAGGTAATCGGGACGGTGTGGGAAACCGGTAATGAATACTACTTTTATACTGTACATATTTCTTGATACACTTTTTGACATATAATATACATTGACAAAATACCTTCCAGCCAAACAGTTATTGTTGAATTGACCTCTCCGCATCGTGAATCCTATGGGAGAAATAGTTGATTTACCTGATAAATACACTAAATATTTTACTTCTATACATGCAGGTACCAGCCTACTGTAGCTGGACAATGACATATGTAAGTCCCGCGCCTATCGGGAGATTGATTACAGGTTACAAGCTTAGCCGGAGATTGATACATGCAGGTTACAAGCTTAGCGGGAAATTGATACATGCAGGTTACAAGCTTAGCGGGAAATTGATACATGCAGGTTACAAGCTTAGCGGGAGATTGACTACAGGTTACAAGCTTAACGGGAGATTGAGACATGCAGGTTACTAGCTTAGCGGGAGATTGATACATGCAGGTTACAAGCTTAGCGGGAGATTGACTACAGGTTACAGCTTAGCGGGAGATTGATACATGCAGGTTACAAGCTTAGCGGGAAATTGATACATGCAGGAAACAAGCTTAGCGGGAGATTGATACATACAGGTTACAAGCTTAGCGGGAGATTGATACATATATGTACGTTATAAGCTCAGATGCAGATTGATAAATGTAGGTTACAGACTTAGCGGGAGTTAATACATGTACGGTACGTCACAAGTTCAACGGGAGAATGTACCATTCTTATAGCATTTTGATAATGTTATAACATTTTTAATAGTGGTTTGATTAAGCATATCATAATTTTATCGAGACGACTGTTAGTTGAATCAAATTACATTTTCTCTGGTGAGACTGCCAACTTTTGAGTGTATACTAAAATGTATCGTATACCTTTATTTTGTACTTAATTATCATTAATAATATTAATAAACATTTGTGCAGCCGTATTTCAAACGTTGTCTTTATGGAAACAATCAGATCTCTTTTCATGTGGTAAGATCCTAACGTGATGTTTCTCTAACTGTATAGAATTAAAATAAACATACGTTACCATGTTACAAATCATCAAGAAAGCCTCTGTCCAAATGGTTTATTTGAGGTACCATTATATGGTAGCAGCAATACTTCTCTTTCCAAACGGTTTATTTGAGGTATATGTGCAAAGTCAACATAAGTAAAAGACTGCGATGTAATTACTTACCATTACGGTAGCAGCAACCAGAAGCACACATGAGATATAGGAACTACACTAGTCTGCCAGTGCAATCATGTATGTGAAAACTGTTGTACTAGAACTATATCACAACTCATACAGGAAATAAACGGCTTTTACTTTCGGATTATCACTTCAATATCACAAGCACATAGCCATGCTATTTGAAGTGTTATGTAAGTATACTGTTGAGTATTGCACTGTAGCCGACAACAGAACTGAGTGTTCTCCTATCTACATGTAACCGCCTTAAGTGACCCTCATTAAGTTAACCTCATGTGTAGTTTAACGATTGTAAAGTTGTTTGCAGCTGCATATCAAACTTAGGCTTTGATTGTTCAACACATGGGGAGAAGTTGCTTGCACACATTGTTTGATATATACCAAAGACATTGTTTCTACATATGTCACAGTTTTGTTGGCTTTGTCACTCTAGAAAGAGTGAGAATCACTCTTGAGTCAAGAGTTAATTATACTCTATAAAGAGTTAATGATATTTTACCGCTGCTTGAGAGGATTGTGAATGGGTCACTAGAATGAGTTTACCGCCGGCCCGATCTATTCACCTAAATATGGCTATTTAACAAGGGGCTAATACACTGATGACAAGTCTATTTACTGGATTTGGACAGTTACAAAATCTAAAATAGGACAAAGACAGGAATTTATGTTATTAAATATATTCAACATTGAAAAAGAGACCAAGTTTCAGATACCAAAACAGACATTACAAAAATGTGAAAATTACCAAAATCCCAGGCACAAAAATATTCACTGACTGATTGACTCACCCCGCCTGTATGTTCCCCTCATACCAATGTGATTTTCTAATAATTGAAGTAATTTTAGCTTTCTCTATGAAACAAGTATCCGAGTGTGTTTGCAATACCTCCATTTTTGTTGTTAAAAATCACGCTTTTGGCAATCTTGCAATATCACTTTGCTATAAGCACACATTAATAAGTTGATAACTTGTTTTGGTAGCCTTAGTAATCTGTGATCAGAATATGAATAACAACAATCACACTGTGATACTACTGTCAATGACTGTGAATCGGATATGTTGCAGCACAATGTTATTTTCCTGACAGATGAAATTAAATGCTCCATCCAATGTACATTTCAACCTGTCAAACCCTCTGTATTATTAATTCATATTACAGGCACACACAAAGATAAATAAGGGTTGAATGACTAGTTTAAATGTGTAAATTTACTTCCCAAAATTTACACATTTGTTCAAATTATATTACCATCAAAGTATGAGTAATTTTATACAGATTTGATGAGTAAATAATATGTATACTCATTATTGCTGAGTATTTCTACTCACATTCCTCTTTTACTCTTCTGTCCCATTTTTAACACACTTTTGGTTTTATTACTCGTATGCATCTGTAGCTGAGTAAAATGACACAGTAAAATATTTAAGAAGACAAGTTTTAAGAATTTTCTCTTTATTTTATATAATTCTTTTGGTAATACAAAATCAATTATCCAGCTCTTTTAACGACATATGTCTATGATTTTGGTTGATAAACTTTTTATGAATTAAATGATCAATACAAACAATGCAGTTATGAAGCGTTACTCTGTTCCTTTTACACACAGATCCAGCTATATAGAGCGACCTTCAAAGTTGTTTTTATAATAAACAGGCTTACTGAGATTGTGAAAACACTGTAGTCAGCCCTCTTAATCACATTTACTTGTTTGACAAGTTTCAGTTGTTTTGCTGCTGCTAGAAGTAACATATCATAATAATTCAAGATATTGTAACAATAAACTTTGAAAAGTATATGAATACTGTCAAACAAACTAAAATAATGTGCAGCAGCTTGCTTCTTTAAGAACAGCATGCTGAATAACCATGTGATGAAGAAACATATATAGCAACTCGACATACCTCTTATATCCAACTAGTTAAGTAGCAATTGTTATCTTCTTTTTACATGAAGTGTTCTAAAAGACACTAAAAAGATGATCATAATGTTTTAACAAAATCCAACTTACTTTAACATTTACTTTACTTTAGGTTTCAGTGTGAAATCATAGTGAAGTTACATATTTTGACAGCGACATACATTTATAAGTAGTTACCATAACAAACAAAATGAAACAGTGAAGGTTCAATATTAAAGATGAAACGTAAATCTTAAAAGGAGTTCGCAGCAATGGTATCAGCTACTGTCCGAGGATAAAAGATCACATGACATATTGGGACTGCTTTCAGTTTGAGCAATAGCATTCCATAAAATAATGTTGCATTCGGTTATCTTTGGATATTGTATGTTAAATACCTAAAATGATTCCACAAGAAATCCAGTCCTTCCATGAAAGTTAATTTAATTAAACCCCTATGCATGAAACTTGCTTAATATGAACACCAATGTATATGAATACCAAAACCACAAAACAAGAGAATTCCAGCAACTTGCTTTCTTTTGGGAGCTGCATGCTGATTACCCAGCGATGAAAATCAAATGTAATAACACAATGTTCCTCTTACATCTAAATAGCATTCCCTTTTATCTTAACATCTCTGTGTCAATTGTTCTTCAGTCTTTAAATGGAGTACTTACTGACTTTACTAAGGGGTATGAATGTAAGATTTCTTCTCTTGACACTTATGTATGACATAATGAAATCCATTGTACTTTAAGATAACACTTTCAGAGTGAAATTATAGTAAAGCTACATATTTAGAAAACATAAGACTTAAAACAGTCACAATAACAACACAGAATGGATTGCTGAAGGTTCAATATCAAAGACAAAGTTTTAAGCCAATTTTATCAGGTACTGTCTGGGAATGAAAGCTTAGTCAAAACTGAATACACACATCGTGATGGTTTTACTGCTTTCAGTTTGAACAAGCAGCATTCCATAAAGTTATAAATGTCTTTGGTTGCCTTTGGGTATTGCATGTCAAATACCCGAAAAGATTATACAAGTAAAGCCAGTCCTTCCATGAAAGTTTTACAACTGCATACCTCCACCTGCTCACAATTGACCGCAAATCCATCTGCCTCGAAGATGTTCTTGCTGCTGACGAATAAAAACGGTGCTAAGTTCTCCTGAAATGACATTAAAAGAGGAAATATAAAAATGGTGTTAAGAAATGTGAAAAATTTATACTTATAACTTGCCCTATAACATCAATATAAATGTAGGTTGAAGGACCTGCACTGAACGTGACCTCTTCTGACATCAAATGACCTTTGACCTGCAAGGAAGCAATACGTTTTTTTCTGCTCACCATTGGCAATCCACATCCCAAGTTTGGTGATCAACCATCTTGTATATTTTGTGTTACTGTGTTTGAAACCAGCATTAACACACTCAAGTCAAGTCGGTAGTACCACTCCCATGTTGACATACACAAAACCATCAACATTTCATAGATTTCTTCGTACTTTGCTAAGAAATCTTTGATATACAGTACACATGCTTTTAATCTTACAACCCCTGAATGGATTTCCAAATGTATCTGTGCATTATAACATGTATTGCCACTTCAGTAGTGAATATGTACAAAACTTACGTTACTGTGCTCATCTTTGGTGCCCATGATTGATGATGGATTCTTCTTAAACAGTGATGGCAGTAAAGACAGTGCAGCGATTTCTTTGATCTCTATCTGGAAGTAAATTGAGAATAAAAGTTTAGAACAAACAATCAATATATCTACAGACTACTAATTTCAAAGAGGGAAAATTCTGCCAGATTGATATAGAGTGATATGCCATTATTTCCATATCATGGTAACTGAAAAGAGTGTAATTAAATAACATTCAACAGAATGGCATTCCTGGGACATACAGGTAACAAGCCCCATACTTCCGAGACCCATTCAGTGCTATTTGATAAGACATAATCTATTATTAACCTATCTTACTTTTTCACCATCTTAGTTCAGGCAAAGGTATACAGTATGTACTGCCCGTAAATATGCTAGAATTCCAAATATGGCCGATGTTGATAAAATAGGCTGGCATCAATGTATCAAAAACTTTACAGTCATTTTCTCCATGCTGACTTAATTTTCAACGTATAGAAAAATTAGGAGGGTGCACAACCTCATCTGAGAAATCGCTACTGAAAACCTCTAGTAATGTTAGAAGGCAAAATGTGGGCCCGGTCATTAGTGATGACCTAACAGTGGATCAATACATTTCAACTTGAATGCCTCACAAATCAGTTATCTGTGATGCATAGAATTTGTAAATATGATGGTTCACACAGCTTTTACACCATCTTCATTATACATGTATGTACCTTCAGCCTTTTCCATTGTTACAGCTTCTGTCAACTTGTTTGCAAATGTTGTCTTGATGAAATTTTCAGCATGTTTGTCCTTGTATGGGAAGTGCAAAATACCTTCGACAAATGGCCTCAAGTTCTTTGTAATTGATGTCACACCAACAACACCAGTAATCCTCTCAAACTCATTGTGAATCTGTAGAAGATAGAATATGTAATGCTATAGTTATTCTACTGCTTTGATATTTAGTTGACTGGTTCACAGTTGTTCCTCCTCACATCTCAAGAATGGGGTTATCTGGTAGAGTATGGTCAACATCCACTCTTGTACTGCGTTCTTGGCGGCTAAAATTTACAGATAATATACTTATGACTCTATTATAAGTCAAGTATATATATAGTATGGAGAGAAAAACAAAAACCGTTCCCCTCATTAGTTCTGACAGGATTCCTTGCTTTGACATTCACAGATGCATCATTATATTCTAACCTTTAAAGTTAAGCACGGAACGTTTCATTTGATAAAACATGACATAGTGGTTATGTTAACTACATATCAAAAACGTCTTATATAAGTTAAACCCAGCAGTGTCCCGGAGGGAAAGACGGCAGTACACACAATTTATCTTATAATGTCTTGTATATCAACTGAATAAAGTTGAAATTCTTTTCAAGTCAAACAGCTATAGCTATAAATGGACATAGTAAATAATCATACCTCAGTAATGCTAAAGAAAAATGGGTACTTTTCCTTAATGTCCTGTACCATCATCTTGTTGGTGATGTCGCCTCGTCGCTCATGGAATGTTATTTCCATTAAGGCTTTTACTTTCTTCCAATCTGGAGTCTTCTTTGTACTCTCAACTGCATCCATCTAGGTACACAAAAAACTAAAGTACATTGAAGTTTGATGACAGACTGTGAATTTGCTTTCAAATCTTAAGGATACGGCAAATAACACATATACAATTTTTGACATCTTCTGACCTCAGGTGACTATTGACTTCCACCAAGACAGTAGGTTTCTTGCACTACATGTAGTACATCTACGTACCCACTTTGAGATCCCTCAAAGCTTTCCTGCTTGAGATATCAGGTTTACAATTATACCATTTGACATCTGTTGACCTCAGATGACATTTTACCTTTACCAAGACAATAGGCCTCTTGTACTCAATGTGTTACATCCACAACTATTATATCTCTGTAAGCATCCCTCCCCAAGGATATCAACATGTTTTATATGCTTCAAAATTGACCCAACTGTACTAAGAACAATATGCTCATATGTATGGCTGTAGATCAACTTGACAAAATATTCAGATTACCCTTGAAGGACTTACATATGGTTTTGCTGATGATATGTTGTTTTGTGCTAGGCATGGGTACTCCTTAATCAGTTGTTGTGCAACCTGTTCATCATGAAATCTGCTGGGGTATCTGTTGAAACAAACATATTTTACATTTGTTCTGATTATCCAAACATACAGCTTCCAGGATGATTCTCTCATTCTCCATTTTGTATATATGGTAAACTAACTATAGAAGATATTGAATACAAAGTACCACACAAATGCAAAAGTGAAACAGTGTAGTGCTTTTAAACAATGTACTGTAAGATAGAAATAATGTAATCCTCAAAACTGTTTTTTGCAAAATAAAAAAAACTATATTCCCTGCAACATGTTCAGTGAAATTTCTGATACTAAATTTACACTAAATTTTCACACTCAGTTTACAAAAAGATCAATTAGCTCATAGTTGGTATTTAAAGGATAAATTCTGTTTACTTCAAATGATTACATCCACATTAAACGATGAAAACATGTTCTTTGAAAAATCTCTAGCATAACGGTATCCTACTGCAAAGCACAGAGTGCTAGAAACATGCTAACATTTATTGTAGTCCAACTCATTGAGCATACAGCTTTAATTGTATACCCAACCAGATGAGTGGTAGGATCATATACCTGGTTGTTGATTATTCATACAGAATGCTTGGTGTATGGGTTGGGGATGAAAATATGGAACTGTTTAGGTCTCAAAAATGCCTAGGTTCTGTATGATCAATTACATGTATATCACCTTCCAAACTGTAGCATATAGTCATACAAGACTTGGATTAGTTGTCTTCTTTGCTTCGTTGTAGGGAAGATTCCCTGATCAAGAGTACTGCGTAGTTGTGGTGACATATTCTCACATGGTATCTTAACATTGACAGGCCATGATTTCAACTCGAGTTTCACACTGCAATTTAGATGTATAAGCTATTAAGATTTGTCTTGTAGTTGGAATTGGGTTAGGCACAATGCTTTAGCCAGAGTACAGTCCAGCCATCACTTTGATCCCCCCCCTTCCCCCCAAACACATTATAATGAAAAATAGATATACAACAACAATAATACTATTAATAATAACAGCAATAATCATAATACTGTCTTGTATGGATAACATCATTTAAAGCCCAACAAGTCTTTACAGCGTTGGTTGCCCCCTCCCTATTTGCCCCTTTTAAAAATGTTGTCAGCCCCACCCCTGTCAAGAAGGTAAAATAGGTGGTTTCAATCCTTTGGAATGCTGTAAAAGCATACCACCAATCTGCATCAAAGCAATGTCAATGGGGGAAAATGGCAACATATTGGATTCTGTGATTACATTGCGCAGGAACTTGTGTCAATCTTACCCATAAGATATTCTGACATGAGATGCCCTCGAGCTAACTGAGATTGATTCATAGTTACAATCACCTTTTTTACTAACCTAATTATTAGTAATTAATTAACTGTTTGATCAATTCCAGAAATTGCTGTGTACATGTCAGTTGTAGTGAAGTCTGACCTTTCATAATCCTCCAAAATGTACTCTAATTTAATCTCTGCTGGTGATATTTCTGAAATGCATCAACATATTATGTTTCATGGACATTATCTTCACTCACGGTAAATTACTATGGTTCTAAATTAAACACATAATCCAACTTCAATATTGCTAGTTAAAAAGTTTGTTCTTGAGCATGTAACAACCTATTCAGCAGGTACCACAATGATCATATTTAAAAGAAAAGTCCAAGTCAAAATTTCGTTTTGGTATGTTACAAAGGAAAATAATCTAAGCATGCTACTGAAATTTGCATTCAATTCCTATGTACTGTTTTTAGATATTGACAGCTAAAGTTATCTGATATTCTACCAAAAGTGAACTTGAAGCAAACAGGTGTGATGTCAAACAGGTGTGATAACATAATTATGGAAATTCTTTTACATATCTATACCTTTTAACCAAATATAAACCATATTCAGTTGAGCGAACAGACAGGGGATGATAGTCTAACATATTTTCCGGTTTTAACAGATAATGGCCCGATAATTTTTCTGTTGCAATGTAACAGTAATAAGTACGATAACATTTTCAATCCATAAAGCTCTTTAACAAAAAGTATGCTTCTGAGTTATGTAACAATATTGTCTCTATTTTTGCGAAGACCAACACACCTTTCATGACGTCAGATGCTACTACAAAATGTGGTCTATACAAAGTACCATTGATTGTAACAGAAGATGCAAGTTGTATATTGTCAGTTTGAAGATGTTGTACTATTAAATTTGTAACCTTCGGACTAAATGAAAGAACACTTTGTTTCTTTAATCCTGTGGACATTACATTATCCGTTCCGAAGAAGTTTACTGCACGGGAGTAATAACTCATTAAATTCTGATGTCGAGACGCAAGTGTTTTGGCTAGGTTTTTGCGATTCTTTGTTTTCCTAGCAAGGTCTTTAAAATAGCTATGTTTAGCTTCAAATCTTATTTTTGAGCAATTAACAAGTGGACCAAACTGTTCCATTTGTTTACTGTAGTGTGTTAAATAGTGCATGTTTGGTGTTAAACCACCCTCTGGAAAAATCAACAAATAGTAGTTAAGGAAATCTTCAACAACACCATGCAAATATGCTATCATCTGACCACTTTGCTTTGGAGCAAACACAAGACTTAGGATGTCATTTAACTGAAGAACCAACTCCCAAACATTGTCTCCAGCAGGCACATTTCTACCAAACATCAGTGGAGCTAACCTACAGAAGCACCACATCTGTGATGCATTTCGTTTCAAGACAACTTTCCCTGATGACCACAGTACAGTAGATGGTTTTGGTGATTTATCTGCTCCTACATACTTAAAATTTGGAAGCGCTTCATTTATTTTGGAGATAGTTAAATGTTTTCTTTCTACTTGGGAAGTAAGAACTTTAGTCCAAACCTAACCAAAGGGCAGACTCCTTCTAACAAATCATGCATTACATCAAAAGGGAGTCCATTGATAACATGAAAGAATGACAACTTGTTTAGTGGGGAATTATGTTTGACACCATACACCGAAGACACATTTGGGTGTCTTACCATACTTACACACTTTGGGTGTCTAACCTATACTTCAAAATCATCAAAGAACAATTGAATTTGTAATGATGGCTGTGTTTCAAAAATCCTATTACTTTGATATAATGATCCATCACAAAAATTCTGTAAGACACCATCTTGACAATGCATGTGTGTGTTTAACACTTCATCCAAAACATCATTATGTTTAAGAAGAGATTTAAGACTCTCCAGAATAGGAACATACATGTATGTAGCTACTTCAGTCTCATTACAGTTGATATCGCCGACGATGTACTCTACTGGGGCTACATAGGTGGTGTTGTTCAAAACAAATTCTTACTGATGAGCCTCACTGCTGAAGTAATCTAGGGCAGAGAGTGGCAAATTCCTTTATAGAAAATCTAATATGACACTAGTCCTTTCTGTGTTGAGTCCTTCTGTTTCTAATGCAGCATTAACTTGTGCAAGTTGTTGATTTTGAGCTGTTGCAAGTAATGAATGTATATCTTTCAATAGTGTAATTACTGTTGTCCTTGGCAAGCTGTGTTTTTCTGTTAATTTCAAGGTGAAAAAGCCTACAGCATCCTGGATATTTTGTCCTGTATGTTCTAGTTGTTCTTCATTATCTCTGTTTGAACCTATTTCTATTCCAGGATCATACAGTATTTGTTCTTTTTTTGCATTTGCAACAGATGGTTCACAATGGTAGTCTTGCAAGCAATTTTCTTCAATTGCATTTGAAGGAGCATCAATCTTAAACCCTCTGTGGTTACGTTGTATATGTTTTATGTAGGAATCCACCATAGTGTATACCTTTTCACAACCATGTATCCCACACCTAACACTAAAATTTGGTTCGTGTTCATGAACTAACCGTAAGTGCTGAATTAATCTTCTAAATATCACAGTCTGGTACTGATGACATTGGAAAAACACGTATACCAAGTTTTGATTTTCATCCATAGTTAAGTCATTAGCCTAGTTTCCCTAAAATCAGAATTAGAGGTATAGGCTACCTATATTTATTTAGCCTAATCCTAGGTAGGCCATTAGCTTATTTAAAGTTTAGTTTACCCAACTTGACTGCTTTTGTAAAATGTAAGTGTTCAATCGAATAGCCTTAGCCTTGGCTAGCACACTTTACTGCTAAAGCCAGGGTTGAAATGCCCCATTGTTATCTATTCTTAACAACAAGACCATTGCCCTCTTTACATTAAATGGAATATAACTGGCAGAAAGAGTATATGCTCGCTAGCGAGTCTATTACATTCCAAGATCTTGGCAAAAGAAGCATGGGTAGACTTGTACCATGCAACGTTCACCATACGTATATGGGTCTGTTCACGTTAAAGCGCCCAATTTAGCCTAAATGCCATTTGGAGCATTAGAAAAAATAGTAGGAGACTCTAGAGATACAAATATTATCCCGTTGGAGAGAGTCCACCTAGCTGTACCTACCATAGCATAGACAATTTCCTGAGATATGCATATGGTATGCTATACTCCCAGAGGTGCTAAAATGTGGACGAAAATGTTGCCGTTTTCAAAATGCATTATTTGTACTTGGAGCTATTCTTAACTAAAAAAGTGATTACTATAAATGTTGTCATGATTGAACTTTGTGGCTATAGGTTCCCTCTCATAAATATTTCAGAAAATTTCACCGATGAATTTGCGAATTATTGGAAAACCTGACCTGTGTTTCGGACATCACTTTTTCCGTCCACATTTGTATACCAATTTGTGAGTGACCTATTTTTGGATTAATAACAAATGTTGAGTGTGGTGTGATTTAGTGATAGTGTTATAATTGTAACAAATAAAATATATATCAGATTTATGTCAATTCAGCCACATTTAATTTTACGATTAAGTTAAACAACATGGAAAGCTTTTCCGTGCATGTTTTGTTGATGTCCGAAACATCACGGAGTAACTAATATATGAAGTTTGTTTAAATCTACAGGACTGTTTTGTTAAAATAATAAAACCATAAGTACTCCCTCAACTACAGTATGTACCAGACATATGTCCAATCATTTGTTTTTATTTTATAACCACTTACATTTTTCCGTCCATGTGTGTGATGTCCGCAACACCGGTGATGTCCGAAACAAATTTTCTTTGATATTGCTTGAAACAGAGACGCCATTAATAAGCACTTCATATATTATGACAAGTACTATTGCTACCAACATACTTACTGCTCTACTCAAAACTTTTTCCATCTTTTCCAAATATTATAGCAAAATAACCCTAAAAATATTTTTCGGACATCACCATGTGTTTCGGACATCACCTTTTTAAATCTAACATGTTGTAGAAATTGCACTGGTAACTACTAAATGGTCCAAGTGGTTGAAATTAGTGTGCTAGAGTATATAAAAAGTTCCTACAACAAAATACTTCTTAACTTTGGTGTCACTTTACCTAAATTCATCTTATTGACTACTCGTGACAAGCCTGAAGGGTATACTACATGTTTGGGCCTGAATGTTATTGGAAACATCAGAATTAGATGGATTTTTAAAATCTGACCTTATTAACACTACAATGGTCAATCATTTAGTACTTCACAAGCTAAAAAGTGACCCTTTTTGACTATTTTAATGTAGCATCAGAGTGGCATCACAATACATACAATAGTTATGCCATGATTGTCTGCTAGCTTCAATCAAGCTATTGTAGCTACCCGCATTGAAATCACACAATATAGAAAGTGACCATGTGTTCATGGTGAGTTTCTTCAGATGTTCCTCCTGAGTGTATTCAGAGGGTAATTGTAAGTATACCGATATTTATCATTATTTTAATGTCCAGCAGATATAAACTTACACCACTAGAATGTATTATCATTTTAAAAATGACAATTTCAATAGTAATTAAAACAAAAAAGGAATTATTTGCTAGCCTGTTCTGCAGCTGTATAGCCTAACATACAGGCCTTATAGTAAAGTGTTAGCTTAGGCCATAGGCTGTTATAGTTGCAATCATATACAAATTTAATCATAACTCATATATGAGGAATTATTTGATAGCCTGTTCTGCAGCCGCATAGCCTAACATACAGGCCTTATACTAAAGTGTTAGCTTAGGCCATAGGCTGTAATAGTTGCAATCATATACAAATTTAATCATAACTTATACGAGGAGGTGTACACGAATAAATAAATCTTTTCTATATATCATGTAGCCCATTACAGAAGGAATTTAACTCATTTATGGTAGGCTTCTATTAATGCTTAGGCAGAGGCAGAAATCTACAATACATAATTAATGCTTTCCATAAAGGTCACCACTTAAAAATGGGTTGCCATATATTGTTTGTTTGTGGGAAAATATACCACATGAGTGGGTTACACATCTGTAAATTTCCTAAATGAGTAGTACTAAATGTGACTATGTTTTGCTTCATTTATTATAGACAACAAGTAATCATGGCCAAATGGAAAATGAGACTTAAACCTTTGAAGAACAAAGGATCATCAAGATGTACTGTTTGGCGACATCAATTAAAGGACATAGACGCTCAAAAGTATAAAACCCTTCAATATATAGACAGTCAGAGAAAACGACTGAAGAGAGCTGAAAAGAAGAAAACTGTGATTAATTCACGTACTGAAAGAATGAAAAAGAAACATGAAAAGGAACTTCACAGAGAATCCCAGACGCGGTACCGTGCAAAGATCCAAATGGAGAAGAATAGGCAAAAGTCCTTACGACCCAGAGACCCAATGACAGCAGCATCATCCACCCCAACAACAGCACCCATGACGACACCAACCTCCACAAAACCAAGCAGAGAATACAACACTAAATACAAAAGAAGATACAGGGACAAATTGACGAGGCAAAATCTTTCTGCTGTAAGAATAAATGATCGTGCACGAAAGTGGCAACAAAATAAGAAAGATTACTCTGAACAAAAACATAACTCTTCTGAATCAATAAAGCAATCATATTCCTCATCATTCATCTCAAAGTCTGCTGCCAAGGTGTTAAAACACCTACCACAATCACCCAACAAGTTTCAGATGGTAATGCAACGCATAGCTCATTCATTAACACCTCAAAAGAAGAAGTCCTTGTCCAAAATCACCAAAACAAGAAAAGAACTCTTCAACAATGCATCTACTTCCTGTCTATTGGGTGTGATAGCAGAAGTAAAAAAACTGCAAGGTGTAATGCAGCAAGACCAGCAAGACTGATAACGATGTTGAGCTGTGCCAAGATAATGAAAAAATATCGACTTAGATATATGGCATCCTCAATCCTGTGAGTACGATACAAGACACTTCTGTCACCTAGCACTACTAGTGATAAGGCTCTGAAGAATCAGGTACTGAACAGGCTGTCGAGAATTAGTCAATTTACCAGAAATCATGATGCAGAGGTGGTCCATTTCTACAGAGAAAGCAACCACACACGAGAGCTGCCTCTCAAGAAGAAAGTCACCAGAGTGAAGGGAGCTGTGAATCAATTGCAACCAGGTTTCGTGCTAAATCTTCCCCTGAGGCAGTTGTATGAAGAGTACCTGGAGAAGTATCCAGATAAACATGTGTGGTTCACTAAATTCACCAAGTTGAGGCCATCAAATGTACGTCTTCCAAAGCAAGCAGATTTTGTTTCATGTGAATGTGTCTATTGCGTCAATATTGATAAAAAAAATTAAACGCAGTTAGACAGATCGTTCCAAAAGGCTGTGAGGTAGTAGCGAGTAAGTACGAACTTGTGGACAAAGTACTATGCAAGAAGAGTCCTATTTCTACCTTTTACCGTCCAACCTGTCTGAATAAATCATGCGGTAAATGTCGAGATTTGGTGCCACCATCCGAGATCTTTTCAAAGAAGTTCAACACCTGGTTGAGGGCAGAGTTGTTGCTTTGAATGAGTGGGTTCGCAAGCCAGTTTCTTTCAAGACGAAAGAAAGTGTTTTGAAAACCACTGTCCGAAGAGTCCTGGAATCCAAATCTGGCACATTGGATGGGCTCATCAAAGGTCTGTTCAAGAATTTTGAAAACACAGGTCAGGGCCCATTCCCTTGGCATCTTTTCATTGCAAGATGGCAGTACCTACAAGTCAGTGAATTGAAGGAACACCTCCCACCAAATGCCATTCTAACTATTCTCGATTTCGCCCAAAACTGGACAGTTCATTTTCAGAATGAAATTAAATCGGCATGGTATTCCAAAGAGCAAGTAAGCATACACTCAATTTTGTGTTACTATAATGATCCAATTCTGAAGACCCAAGTACGCGAGTCAATTGTCTTTTTCATGAATGACCTAAACCATGACTTCTATGCAGTGTTGGCCTTTGTGAAGAAAATGTCTGACTACCTACGGACAGAGAGAAATGTAGTTGTTGGGAGAGAGTTTCGTTTTTCCGATGGGTGTTCTGCACAATATAAGAGTATTGGCCCATTCCTTGTCCTTCAGAATTCTGCAGCTGAACTGAACAGCACAGTGGTACAGAACTACTTTGGGTCTGAGCACGGTAAATATGAAAGTGATGGTGAGAATGCCATTACCAAATCGCCATTAGATCGGGCAATTATCACAGAAAGAGCTGTCATTAGAAATGGTGATGAAATGTTCTCTTACTGTGATTTTTTTTGTCTGTTCATGATGGTGTGTCCCGGCGTGTCTACATGCTAGTAAATGATATACAACATGAGGGGTACAACCAAGGAAAGTACCGCACAGTAAAGAGCACCAGAAAGATACACTCAATTAGCTCATCTAAGAAGGAGCTGAAGTCTCGTCCAGTGACCTGCATGTGCCCACCATGTCTGTCAGACTCATCTGCCAACTGTGAAAATGCTGTGTATGTTGACCAATGGACCACAGTCGAACTAAGACTGAAGCTAGTTCGTGGAAGGTAAGAAAAACATACTGAAAAATGTGTCTTGTGTGACTGTTATTATTGAGATGGTACAAAAATCATGTAATCAGTTCATCATGCATTAAATCAACTTACATATGCTCTTCTATTTCATTTTTATAACAGAGTGTCCAGTGATGTTGCTATTGATACTACACCTGAAACCAATGTTCTAACATCCCAGAACCAGCAAACCACAAGCAGTGATGAAAAGGTGAGGTGTTGCATCTATTTATTTTTCCACTTCCCATCAGTGACTTGCTTTTAATAGAACAGCTTGATTTTTAAGAGAAATGGGAGTAGAAAAATATACTCTATCCATATTCCTTGATATAACAGGAGATACTTTGTAGTCAATGAGAATACCATTTTATGTAAAATGTTTTTAATATTTGTGTGTGTTTTTTGTAATATTTTTTTAACAGTTACAATTTACTGCTGGGAAGTCTGGTCAGTGAAGGCTGGCCAATGCAAATGGTATGCTGGACAGGTAATGGTAATCATATAAATATATAACAAGTTAGAACGTGTGTATCCCTGATTTGCACTGAGTATAATGTAGTATAAAGAGTGCAACTAACTTTACATGTGATTAT